>LQNS02276924.1:15830728-15861084 GCA_001587735.2 Parhyale hawaiensis | reverse complement strand
CTAGGTTTAATGTACATACAAACAGTTTTAACAGTATTATATTCAATACGCAGTTTGTTGGCTTCGCTTTCGCAAATAGAGACCAATTTTTGCAGCCCACTAGAATGGGGAGAAGCAAGGACCATATCATCAGCATAACTGAGCGCATTTACTGCGTGACCATTAATGTGGCGCCCAACTCCAGCTGTGTTCAGATGGGTGTGGATGGGTGTGCCCTCCCTAAGCAAGTGGGGTGAACAGAAAGAGTTGATAGATTTTCCATTTACTCTTGAAAGGGACAGGCTTGCCACAGCATCAGCAACGCAGTGATTTGTCAGATCACTGCATGCTGACGTACGTGAATTCTGCGGACAAAACCTGCAATAAGTTTTCTGTCGCAGTATTACAACTCTAAGACTGATAGTAGGAATTAACACACACTTAATAAGTAATACTGATGTGGCTAACGACATATATAGGTAGGCCTAATCTTCAGGAAAGTTGTGACATTAGCTGAAAATAAGTGTTCAGCCTGTATTATGCCGGGTCAATACTGTAGATGCGCACGCGCAACATGATGTGATGAAACCTTTCACTAAAAATTTCTGGAGAATCAATCCTCGTTATTTCTAAAGTAACTTTATGCTTAGAACCAATTTTACCAAATATGTTTCTAACTCTACCAATAATTATCTATTTTACCTGATATTTTATTTTTTCATTGAGCTGATTTCACCAAACTACGAAATTAGAAACGAATGAGATTCCTATATCTATGCTACCGACTTTAAATAATATCGTGATGAAGTATGTGGTGTCAATTCTGGTATATACCTAATTGTGCGTCACAATACATAGCGTGGCCACGGCATTTGAATATCGCAAGAAAAGCTTCGACTGTGTTTGGAAGTGATAGTAAACAGGGGTATCTGCATTGCTATGCTTCAGAAGTTGATGCCGGATGGTAGTTTTTTCCAAAGTACACATATGGTAATTATTATCTGTAGGGCTTACCCTCTAATGTTGTTGCTCCTTGGTTCGGTATGCTGCGTGGGATATGATGAGATATGATGATGCCTGCACCAGTAGGTGAGAATGCTTTGTTTCTTATTTTTTCTCTGCTTGTGGCAGGTGGTAACGGCATCGATTTTCGATTTACTCAAGAAATTAATAGCTGATCAAAAGAAGAAAATATGGGTAATACATATGCATTACATAATAAAAAGCTCATAATATAAGAAGTCATGAACAAAAAATAAAATAAAGAGATTGGCCTTTTATAAGCGATTTGCAAGCACTGCCGTGGCTTATTATAAAGAAAAGAAAACATGGCGTGGGATGCGTACGCGAGTGGCAGGAATAGCTGCTCATTCAGCTCCATTTCTCCGGAGCGACTAAAATATTCCGCCTTATACGACGGCACAAATGGAAGCTGATGCGGTGTCATTACCTCAGGCAAAGAGGCAAACAGCACAAACTTGAGCTTGCAAACTCTTGTGCACGGGGCACATCTTTCCGGATCTATGAGAAATTTTTCGCACTGAATGCTGTAAAAATTTATCAGATGCAGCTCACGTATTCCTCTACAGAAAAACTGACTTGAAAGCTGCTTCATGTTCTTCAAACTACACTGGGCAAAACCGTACTGCTTTTAGCTCAGTGATTTTCGTAGAACGGTTACGACCGTGCACACCCTCAAGGGTAAAACACTATGTAATTCATCATATAAAAAAAAAAACTTGAACAATACCTATTAAATTTCTATACTATTGGTAAATCCAGACACTTTTTGTACACTTTTTGTAATAACTAACAAATGAAAAGAGCACGTAGTAGCTCTTGCAGTCTTGTATAACTGATATAACCATATGCTTTTGTGGCACAATATAATGCACTATCCAACATTGGAGTGCCAGCTCCATACGTCCTCAAGTGTTTCGGTAACTGTTGCATCCATATTTTATCCTGAAGTGCATCAACACGATAATAATACCTCCATGTTTTTCTCATATTTGTCTGTCTTTCTCTCTGTTTATCTGTGTCATTGTTTCTCACGGAGATAACTCAAAAAATATGGATAGATCTTTATGAACTTTATAGGGATTGTTAGGCATGTTGACAGTACCAGATGATGAACTTTTGGTGAAAATCCGTTCTTCTGTTTGTCTGCCTAACTTTTCTTAGTGCCAGGACTCAAAAAGTGATGGACGGATTTTCATGAAATATACAGTTGCGAGCATAATTAAGGGACAAAAAAAAATCATATCTCAAAAACTGTAATAGGTTCAACGCTGAAATTTTAACACAAAAGAGGTATTGGAATACCTAATAATATGCTAAGAATTTATTACGATCCGAAAGATAAGAAAAAAGTTATGCATATTTAACTTATAATTATGAATTTAGTGTGAATAGAATTAAGGGACACTTTTCAAATATTGTAATTTAAATCTTCACTGACCCCATTTTCTTGCGTTTCTGAAGAAGAAGAAGACTGCCTAAGTCATATGTAAACATTGCAAGTACTGCAAGCATGGCTAACCGGGAAAAAGTTGATAAATCTTTAAGCATGAAAATTGTTAATTTACACAAACAAAATCTCAGCATCAGGGCAATCGCAGAACAGGTAAATCGTTCAAAGATTATTGTTGGAAGAATTGTGAAAGATTATAAAGATCTTGGACTTGTTTCGAGTGTTCGGAAACATGGGAGGCCCAGAAAAACTTCTGCTGGGCTGGATAGGATCATCCAACGCACAGCATTAAAGGACCGTTTTGCTACTGCCTCTTCTATTTCTGGGCAAATGAATGATACTAACGACGAAACCATCTCCAGATTCACTGTGTTACGGCGACTGAATGAGATTGGTCTTCATGCAAGTCGGCCTCAAAAGAAACCGCTAATCAGTAAGAAGAACAAAGTTGCACGGTTGAAGTTCGCCAACAAACACGTCAACAGTCCTCAAGAATGGTAGTCTAAAGTTTTCTTTAGTGGTGAAAGCAAGTTCAACTTGTTCGGGAATGATGGAAATAACTATGTCAGACGTCAAACAGGTGAGAAATACGATCCAAGATGCACAAAGAAAACTGTTAAATTTGGAGGCGGTAGTGTTATGGTGTTCGGAATGTTTACTGCAAAGGGTACTATTTCTCTCGTTCGTCTGAATACGCGTGTCAATGCTGCTGTGTATAAGAACCTCTTGGTAGATCATGTTTTGCCAATCTTAAACAATTCTGACACTAACGGCCCAATTTTCATGCAGGACAACGCACCCTGCCACAAAGCCAAAAGTGTGTTGAGGTTTCTTGATGCGGAAGGAGTGGAGGCTCTTGACTGGCCTGCTCATAGTCCTGACCTCAACCCCATAGAGAACCTGTGGAAAGTCTTGGGTGAGAAAGTCATTGCTCGAAATTCAACAAACACTGAGGATTTGTGGACAAAGCTTCAGGAGGAATGGGGCGGGATTGATATTGAATGATGCCGCAATTTAATTGAATCTTGCCCTCGAAGATATTTTGAAGTCATCAAACATAAAGGATCGTTCGCAAAATATTGATTAAGGATGAAGGTTTTGTTAAATTTGTTGTTTTGTTGCGTTTTTGTCAAGTGTCCCTTAATTCTGCTCACACTAAATTCATAATTATAAGTTAAATATACATAACCTTTTTTCTTATCCTTCGGATCGTAATAAATTCTTAGCTATTATTAGGTATCCCAATACCTCTTTTGTGTTAAAATTTCAGCGTTGAACCTTTTACAGTTTTTGAGATATGAATTTTTTTATTTTTGTCCCTTAATTGTGCTCGCAACTGTACATGAGTAGTTAGGTTTGTTACGAAGAGTAAATGACCAAATTTTTGTGATCGGTTGGTTCCTTCGTTTGACGTTGTGATTGATTTTATGCTTGATAGCACAATAACTCAAAAAGTTCTGAATAGATCTTTATGAAATTTGCAGGAGTTATTAGTAATGTAAAGAGACATATATGATTATATTTTGGTGCAGATCAGTTCGTTTGCGTGTTTGACTTATGTTTGTCGTAATGTTTGTTAGCAGCATAATTCAAAAAGTTGTGAACGGATCTTCAAGAAAATTGCAGAAGCTGTTAATATTATTAGAAGGCACAAGTACTGAGATTTAGGTGTTGATGCAAAGAAAATCATGGTTACAGAACCAATTTGAATTTTTCGTTCCCGGTGCAATGATTGGCGGAGGTATGCGCTCTCAGTGTGCTGTAGTTTACAGTGTTTGAATATGATGTATTAACAATAATGTATATAAATTTATTATATGTGAAAATAATAATGTGTTTATATATTTTTTCTGAAGCAAAATGGGGATAAAATAGGGGAAATTAAAACCTTGAACAGAAAGCTATCGCATCCATTATAAACGGCAGCAATTGTGAAAGCCAGGGAACTGTCCATTGTTTACTATGTACATAAGCTCTAGCATGAACCTTTTCTAACCTTTAAAGTTAACTTGTGCTCAGAGGCTGTATTATTACCCTGGAATTCCTGTTGATCTAGTTAAATGTCACTAATACTGAAGAAAACCGGGCTTTCAGTGAAGTACTTACAAGTACCAGCATTTTCTGGCGTCATTCATTAATGGCACTGACTACTAGTTTATTATAATTTTTCACACAAAAAAGGTGGCAGCTACATTTCTTAACTCTTAAGTTTTGATGCAATCTTGGTTCAGCCATTTCCTTCTGGGCACGTTTTATAATTATTATTCAACACATGATAATGCAGGAGGTGAAGCTCTCACACTTCTGCAGAATGAGTTTTTATTTGATGAGCTTTTATTTTTTGGCACATTTTTTTCAGCGCTTCAAATTGTTCACTTACAGCTGCGATATACTGTAGGTATATAGTGCGTGTGATGATTACATTACATAGTAGAAAAAGAAACAGTAAGCAAAGTAATTATTAGAGATCATAATATACACGCTACCTAGGACAGAAAAGCTACAGAACTGCTATGCATCAAATCACACGCTGAGCGTGCTTCGCAATTGAACTACACCAACTGAACAAAAATAATGAAAAAAAATTAGCTATATGTGATTGCTTTCCCAGACCAGGCGTCGCTCCCTCTCTCTTTTCTTGGCTTCGAACAGAAAGCAAAAGTAGACTGATTATTCTTGCGTGCAAGTTTAACATTCCTTCTTACATTATACAAAAAAAGAAAAAAAATAACACTTGCAATTGCATTTATTATTTTCTGTATTGCACTACTGTATATGCAGACGTAACAAAGTCGTCCAAGATGTTCAAGTCCGCACGCATTTCTTCACCAGGGCATGTGTCACTACTTAAACCTTTTATTCATCTTGTTTCCTCATGTAATCCGCAGTATACTGTATTTTTTAAGACTCAGCAAAAAGTATGCTTCCACACTTGAAATATTGCTAACTAGAACACTCTTAGAGCGCAGTTATGCTTCCAAGAAAAACGAGGTAGACAGACAAACAAACGGTCGAACGGACCTTCACAAAAAAAAAAAGTAATCATCTGTTCCTCCCAACTTGCCAAACTATGCCTGTAAATTTCGTAGAAATCCGTCCACTATGTTTTCAGCATCTTGGTAACAGTCAGACAAACAAACAGACAAACGAAAAAAAAAACAGGTCTCCTTGGTGGAAGTAATAAGTGACATTCATTTTTACAGGTTCATATGAATATAACACTAAAAATAAATTAAGGCCCAGTGTTCCGATCACGAATATGTTTCATAATAAATCTTACAGAGAAAAATTAAAAGCCACGCTTCAATTTCCATAAGTCAAGTGCGAAATGGTAACCTTTCTGACTACGGCAACTGGCCGCCATTCATTTATGCATTGTTTCACTACGCATCATGCAGAACACAAACGAAAGCTGCTCTCCACGCACCAACTTCCATTAGTCCAGTGCAACATGGCAACCTTCGCTCACTACGGTAACTGGCCTCACTTTGTTCATTTTAATTTCAGAAGGACTAAAAAAAGCGGCAATCTTAAACATGGCATAGCATTGCGACGCGCACAACTGACGCAACTCGTATGCGCATATCATATTTCCTCCGAAACTGGCGCCTTAATGGGCGCCAATAAAGAAGCTAATGAAGCTCGATAGAATTTTTCTTCGCTAATGTTCGCACCAAATTAGATTAGTTTGAAAGACAAGCTCGCAAATGATGTTTGTGGACAGAAGTAATTTGAGACGGAAGCCTCTTTTGCTGCTGCTGCACCAGGGGCACTCGAGGAAGTTCTGTCGAGCGCTTCTCGTTGTTTTTGTTGTTGATGAAAAAGTGGTGGCCATCTTTGTTTTTTGACTTATAGCTCTTTCATAACCACGAAGAAATGGTTGGTTTTCCGGCATACTTTAACCCATTGGAAAGTGAGCAACAGGCTTTTATACATATAATGTTTCGTTTGTTTTAGTATAATCATGAAATGCCTGCCAAAAGTCCTTCGCTATCTAGTAATGAGTGGTCACACAACGTTGTGTCAAATTATATACACGGTTTTTGCATCCATGAAGAATACGCAGGGTATTCAGGTCTGTTTAGAGAGATATGGCTGTATACCTCCGCCAAGGAGGTTACGTTTTCATCGGGTCTGTTTGGCTGTTATTCTGTCTGTCACCAAAATAAATCAAAAAGTTGTGGACGGATTTTAATGAAACCTACATGGATTGTTAGGTATGTTAGGGGAACAGACGATTAACTTTTGGTGAAGACCTATCCATCCGTTTGTTTGTTTGTCTGTCATAACTTAAAAAGTAGTTGACAGATTTTCATGAAATTTACTTTAGTTGTTGGGTACAATATAAAGAGTAAAATGATCAATTTTTTGTGATGATCTGTTGGTTCGTTCGTTTGTTTGTCGCTGTGTTTGTTTGATTTCATGTATGTTAGCGCAATAATTCAAAAAGTTGTGACTAAATCTTTGTGAAATTTAAAGGAATTGTTAATAATGTTAAAAGACATGATTGATTAAGTTTTAGTGATGATCGTTTGCTACGTTTGTGTGTTTGACTTACAGATGTTTGTTAAAATGTTTGTTAGCAACATAACTCAGAAAGTTATGAACGGATCTCCAAGAAAATTACAGAAGCTGTTGGCACTGTCAATAGGCACAAATGTTTAGGTATTGGTGTTAATGCAATGAAAATATTCGTTTCAGAACCAATTTGAATTTTTTTTTCGTTACCCATGCCATGCTTGCCGGAGGTAAATAGGCGCTCTGAGAGTGCTCTAGTTATCCATTGAAATGCTCCTTGGCGTTTATCGTCGTCTTTGAAAAAACTTCAGTCTACGCCGATTGAGGCACTGCACGTTTAACATTTTCTTTACAATGGCAAAGCAGTGGGACGTCGGTCGCATCCGATGAAAAAGTGTAAGTGATGTTTTAGTCGATGTTTATTTAATTACCATGTAAAAGATGTCTGTCGTCCGACGAAGCTGACGAAAAACTGAATAAACGGCGTTGTTCATGTGATTCGTCTTAGAAAGTCATTGACTGTCGTTTGCCGATTATTATATTATCGTGACAACATGAGAAAATGATAGATTGCATGATATATATTTCCATTGTTGTGGAAAAGGTTGCGTAAAAAAACAAATTATTGTTCAATAATTTGCATGACAATCTAAAAGTGCTAGGTGAAAAGCAACATTCTTAACAAATAATAATTGACGGTAGAGCAAAGATAGCAGACTCACTATTGTGGTTTGTAGATAAAGTTAAAACGACAACGAGAGACGCACTCTGGCAGCGCCTACCTCCGTCAAACAACGCAATGTAAATGAAAAATTTAAATTGGTTCTTGTAATATAGCGCACGTTCCTTATATAAAATCCCTTTAAACCTTCTGTGCCAACATCGTTTACTTTATGTTACCATAAGGAGGTTTAAACTAGGAGAATATTAACTACTACTTTATCTACGATTTCTTTGAGCTAATTAGAGACCTAACTCATTCAGTCTAGAGCCCCGTCCAGACTAATGCTCAAAAGTGCGAAAAACGTTTGTACGAATTCGCAGAACGAAGCAAAAAATTTCGCAGCAGTGTCCACACTGTCGCACTTTGCATTGTAGCGACGCTTGACTGTTGAGCGCAGATGTTCAGCAAAACTTAGGTGCTAACGCTCCTTGGTCCACAGCAGCTGCAGTTTTTGTCAATATCAAAAATATTTTACTGCTAGTATTGACCCAACTATGAATAAATAATGGTTCTAAATGCAGATACAACTTCAATGTGTTCTTCAACAAAGCGCATGCTGCCAACTGAGTTTGGGTTGACATTTTCACACTTTTAATTACCACTCGGTATTGTTTTCGAGTACATAAATTTTTAGGTGGGGTTCCTCGACAATTTATGTTCCCATACGTAGTGCAAAGTGATCGGATATTTCATTTTGTCTCTTAAACACAACTGTCTAACCAAAAACGTCGAAAAATGTTTACCGTCAACTCAGTCTTCGACGCAAGTGTCAGTACTGCACTGAAATTTCATATTTCTCATCAAATTTACTGTGAATTAGAACTCAGAGGAGCTTAGGCTTTTCAAATGTCTATAAAGAAGCAAGAAAACCTCACGCAACGCTTAATTTATTCGTATTACCTGAGAGGAACAAAATACTTCCGGGTGAGTCTGCTTTGTTCGCAACAGAAATCGCGCGAAAATATGCAGCAAGTTAATTGGACGGTCATGAAAATGCTCAAAGCTGCAATTTGACGAAAACAATTCGTGACCAAAACGTAGTCACGTGTGCCTCCGAACATTCCTAACAGTTCTCGAAAATTTTTGAACGATTCTTCCATAACTTTTTTCAGTTTATGTTCTGGCAAACACACAAATGAGCGAACAGATCGTCACAAGAATTCGTTCATTTTCTCCTTATGACATTTCTAATATATGTATTCTGTAAAGTTCAAGAAGATTCGTTGCTGACTCTTTGAGTATATTGCCAAGAAATAAAAAAAAGGTCGACAAACAAATGATAGAACGGATCTTCACCAAATGTTAATTATCTGTTCTTCCTAATACCAAACAACATAATAAACACTGTCGGGTGTTATGTGTTTGTATATTTACATATATGCGTGATTCATATCGCGCTCATAACAAAATAGATAGGCAAAAAATAGGCCAGGTTGCAGATTTTGTATGGATGTTGCGTTTTCATGGAGATCGATGACCAGGTTGTAGAAGATGGCGAAAATGGGTTCCTTATCCCGTTTTCTAGATGCAATCATGCTTGAAACAGCTCTTGAAATCGAAAATATAAAGACATTTGCAGCTTCTCTTAGCGCTGCAATGGAGTCTGATTCCTATAACTTTCTCCAAATATCGAAACATATGAAACATATATTTGCTCTCAGCTCACGCCCTATAAATTCAGTAAATGGTTAAAGACGCACACAGAAAGCAATGATTTTTCCCTGGGAAATAGACACAATTATTATTTTGTTCCAGCTTGCTACCTTCCTTTGACGGAGTAGTTTTCGCTACTGGAGAAAACTCAAATGTACTGAAGGCTTATCCTTTGGTAGGTTGGATACGCGGCGGTTAAATTAATTTAATTCAGCAATGCTTTGCTACTTGGTAAAGTACCATTTTTCTGAATGTCATCTAAGGTCAGGGGGACGATTGTGCTGCTTAGATGAATTGAAAAAGAGAGCACTCCTTTCTTATGATAATTTTAGTTGACCATTGTATCATATTATCCAGAATTATAATAGCAACGAAAGTAATGCAAATGAAGACTGGTCTTGACAAATTCCTTGCTGTCATTTTTGACAGTACAGTTACTCTAGTATTTTGTGTCCTGTAACTTTCACGATGATCGATCTATGCCAATGAAAACATAATAGTCTTAGCGGAGGAATAATATATGTCGTTGACGTTGCCACCACTAGGAGGTGAAAACAAATTACGCACTGCCTTGTCACACAATAAGCATTTGACACTGGAAATTCCTTCAACTAATTTTCTGCCCTGGGTGAAACTCTGCGCAGCATCAATTACGCTTAAATTTGTTGAACGGAAATAAAAAGATTAGCTGCAACAACCTTTCGAGCTGTTGCAAGTGCAAATGGCAGAGGAGCTTCCATTTTTGTGCCTCTTAGCCCAGCTTGTCATCAATTTTTAGATAGAAATGGTAGAAATCGCATCAAAGAATAACAAGCGAAATTAGCCGTCGTTTGCCTGAAGGGCAAAGTTGCATCAGCGTAAAAGATTGAGCAGCCTCGACTAATTTTCGTGTTACACTAAAATCATCATCAAAGCGCTAAGGACATAGCTACGTATTTCACTCAGATTTAACACAAAACGCTGCTCACTCGAAGTTACCTAATAAAAATTGCAGGGATTAAGACATTTCAGATACATTTGCGTTGTCTCAATACGAAGGATTTACGTCTCTAACCACTTTTTCGATCAGCTTTAAGACAAAAGGTTAGACAACCACAGAAGCGCCGCCCATCATCTATTTGCCTGAGTTTTCAGAGCTCAAACGGTTCGCTAACTTCGGCTCTCCAAGGTCCACTCTTCTTAAGTGTCCTACACGATCGTCTAAAGAGAACGCATTAAAGGGTCTTTGCCAGTCTAAAAAGTTGGACTCATTACCGTAACAGGGCTGGACTCGACTGAACAAGACGACCTTGGCCGCTGCAGTTGTCTGCTGCCGGTGGGGGCGTGACACTATAGTGTGATGTACTGGAACTATGCCTGCACTACAGTCAGGTGACTCAAGTGTAATGGTTCTTTGCTGTCTGACAGGCAAGGAAGAAACCTTACTCAGATGTAAATCTGGGTGCATGGCAATGCGTCAAGTGTGACATCATAGCGTCACTGTAGATGCGTCGTAATCCAGATTACGGCCCTGCTTAATATTCCACAGTTATTCAGAGACTTGTCAAGAGCAACCACTATCCATATATCTATAATTAAAATCTGTATGTCAGGAAAACCGCGGCAAACAAGCTGTCATGGTCGGACTAGAAGCAGTGTTGTCTATTCTATTATATCCTTTGCCAAAGGTTCTTAACTTGCTAAACTTCGCGAAGTTTCAAAGTTCTCCAAGTTTATCAACGAGGGATGTCGGACATGAGTGCTATGAGAGACTCTTTCACGGCCGAGCATTTCCTGTGCGGAGCAACGTTTGTGTTTCTCTCAGATTATCAGCATGTTTACGGGTTTACGCAAAACACACAAAAAACACCGACCACGAAGGGCAATATATGTACTTCGCGCACCGGGCGGAGCACAGCTCTTGTATTTTAAGCGCAAGTTGAGCTGGAGAAGTTGTCCTACTCTAACTGGTTGACTCTATAGAGTTAACCAGTTAGGAAAGCTGAGGGAGGAGTACCTGACGCTGTACGTATGAGGCAGTCCGAACCGGAGACCCGGTGCGACTGCCGGTATATGATTTTGCTCTTTTAATATCTACTACAGTATATGTATATTCATTCTACTATTCTACAGTTATGTTAGTGACGTTACGGCATCCACGTTTGGCGTTGCTAGTTGTTATCTTGTATACGAATTTCTACAAATTCTTTCACATTTGTGTCAACGTCTGTCACTGTAATTCGGAAATATAGAAGGCGGAAAACCAGAACTGAGTCAGCGGTCAGACCTTTTCCGCAAATTTAAAAGCCGTACTTGGACAAAAAAAATCACGCATCCTCAGAGAAGAAACAACGTCCAAATATACAACTTCTAGATACAAGACACATGCTGCATCATGCTTAAAAGAGAGGAGTAAAAATTTCAGACTTCAAAGCCACAGAAAGCAAAAGATAATCAATCAATGTTAGTCCGAGAAAAAGAACATCTGTGCTGTATAACTATTGCGTTTTTTCAGCACCCTCTTTCAATAGTAGCTTTGCCTCACACGCTATGGTAAGAACTTACTCCTTTAGGATAACATTCCAGTTCAGAACAGCACTGTGGCTTGAGGGTACGGTACTTCCTTCTGAGTGAGATGCATGCAGTTTGAGTCCCAGTACTTTCAACCAGCATGTACATATGTACCGTATACCAAGACCTGCAAACTGTACAGTACAGCTAAGAAGCTTAGAGCAGAACCAGTGCTCTACACTCTCTTAGGTAAGATGGTTTTGTACAATTTTTTGTTAGTACAGATCAATAGTGCAAGAATTCTGACTTTATCAGTACAACTATACAGTAGGCAGGGTGCATTACAACCCGGACCCAAACTGTGCCCCTCTGAAGTGTAATATTTTCATCATCCGTGAATGAAGTGGGAGGTGATCATGTTTTCGCTGAGATTTAAGTATATATATTTGTAACTATATATATATATATATATATATATTTCTCTGTCCATCCATAGAACTGAGAATGGTTGAAATCTGTCCGCATAAAAAAACGTATACATATTTATCTGTCCACCCAAAAACAGGTAGTTAAGTAAGCTTCATAATTTTTTGTAGGGAGTTAGGTAGGTTGACTTAGATGTGACTCATGCCAAATCCTAGGCCTGTGTGGCCGTCAAAAATGACGGCGTTGCATTTTCTCTATCGTGGCAGACCGTCTTACGCAACGAGGCGTTCTGTTTTTTCCTATAAATATTATTGAAACTCAAATCTCTAAAATTAGGGCTGTGACCTAACCTCATTCATCAGAAATGACTGTTGAATTTGCTCCCACCGCGGGTGATGGTCTTACGCCACGAAGCGTTCTGGTTCAGATATACTGTAGATTTTGTCTGTAGTTCATGAACAAGTTATCAAGACCTCATATGGAAACGAACTACTGGATATGGCAATGTTCTGTCTCTGTAGAATTGTATTTGGGATGCCTATAAGAAATAAAACTTTTAGTTGCAACTACTGTAAGGCATGGCCCTAACTGCATTCTCGGCTGCTCCATAAGTTGATTTACAATTTGAGCTTTGAAATGGCTAAAAACTGCTTCAAGCTGCAATTATTATTGCAAGAGTTAAGCTATGGGAGCATGTGAGTTATTTCACTTTGCAACTTGATTTATCGAGACGCAGAGAGTCCTAGATATGGAAAAATAATTCTGTTTGTAAAGCTTCTGATATGTACAAGTACCCCAATAATAAAGTTCTGGCGCAGCATGCTAGGCCGGAGACAACTTTATTCATTCCGGTTGCGCAGTCAGGGCCTGTTCGATTGGGTGCGGAAATTAAGCCTTTGCGGTTTGCCCTGTCCGAAACTTCAGACAGAAGCTTTGGTTTAACCACTCTGAGTTAGGTTGTCAGTGTTATGCCGGAGCCACTCTAGGCATTTACACAGACAACTTGTTGCAAGGATGCGAGATTCGGAAGTTTTTTGTGACACAGTATCGATGAAACCGATTTTAAATATATGTATATCGAAACGGCCCTCGAGCTGCTCATTCGAGCAACCAGTTGAGCGTAGAAATGCATATGTGGCGCCGGCCTTAGAAGCGACGCGAAAATGTTGAACCGGCTGAAAACTCCATTTTACGGATCGCTATAGAGTTTCTGGAAGTGTCGCGAGTAACTGCAATTCAGGATCAGTGCCTGTAACTTACTTCAGGGGGTCGAAGTCAGCGCACCTGCCTGGAGTTTGGAACAAGTCAAGCCTTGAAGGCTTCATTTTCGCACCTAATTAAGCATGCCGTTAGTCTCTCGTCTACACCAATGGCACCAGGGACTCTTGAACGAACACAGCCGATGACTTGGGCTTTTATACATATAGTTAGTACTCCTTAACAGTATTCTGTCCTGGGTTTTCTCTTGCCATAGGGGCTTCTATACGGAATGTAGAGGTAGTAGCTCAAGACTACTAAGATTGGAGTGGAAAATTTCTGATATGTATATGACAGTGAAGCTGTATATACATAATGCATCAATAGCGGTCGCCAAAACTAGTGTCCTTCGATTTACGGAGCTGGGCTGGTCCCTGGAGCAGTAATTTCTTATTTTTTATAGTGTCCGCTGCAGTAGAAGTAAAGGTGAAATCAACTCAGACCACACCCTCACCTGCAAAACCCACGTGCACTGGTTTGTGCTGCGGGTATTGGCCCACTGGCTCCAGATGAGTAAGTGTAGTTGTAGTCGACCTCGGGTCACCAAAAACTATGGCGGACATTTGACGGAAGGAAAAAAATGACCCGAGACCCCCGCCCCCCTCATCTCTGAGGAAGGCAGTTCCGCCGCGGCGCCGTGCATGCACACACAACTGCCGAGTCAGCACACTAAGATTTGAAAAGAGCTCGCTGTCTGGCTGAGCATCGAACCGGCGAGCGATACAAGGTGTTAGAGCTGAGAACGGAAGCATGCTGCTTTGCAGCCGGCGTCTTGGCGGTCAGGAACCTTGAATCCCTTTCATTTGTTGTCCTATTAATATAAATGGGCTGCCAGTTTTCATTACATCCTAAATTTATTGATGAATTTGTTCATTTATTTAACATTAAAGCGCTCACTGTATAGCACTGTTTGAGTCTTTGCTCATTGTGACGACGCTGTCTACGGTCATCAGCAAACAAAAAAAAAAATAATAGCGCAAACCAAAATCCTTATGGAAATCTGCAGCCCACAGCATGGCCTAACCTAACCTCCCACAATAGAATGACAGAACTGATCCCGAATAGACATTACCCATCGAAAGTAAACTTACATTCAGAGACCAAGTCTGTCTCCAATACAGCCTTACTGTTACTTCGCTGCAGCGAATCATAAAAAATAAAGTAATAAATTACTAACAATTGAATAAGTTTCCACGCCGCTACAGTGAAACTTTTAAGAGGAGCAAGCGCAGTACGTAGTTTGTCACAACGTCGCAAACTATTTTCGATCAGACAAACACACCAAAGAAGCCAAAGAAAATACGGTTGTTTCCTATTAAAAGTTACCCAAAAGTAAAGAAAATTGCCAATGACTTCAATTGCTGAACACCGCAGTTGTGAAGCGTTGCATGCGAAGTATTCCGATTGCGAAAACAAAGCAGTGCATCAAGCTGTTGATGAGTTTCGGGCTTTGTTTTGCAATGAGAAAAGTGAAACTGAAGGGCTAATATTTCACTAGACTAGTGTAGTACCGCCTTTGGTTAAGTCTAATTCACTGCAACACTAAACTTATGAATCATCAAATTTCTTAGTTTCATTTAGAATAGATGAGATAGCCGGAAGTAGACGGACGACCTACAGGCCCATTTCTAGAGAGCGGCCGGGACTTACAGTCGGGCCCTCTCTGAGCTATCGGTATTAATTGAGAATCATGGAAACTTCTGAGGAAGAAAAGAAGAGGAAAAAAATTAACTCAGGTAACGAACTGATCGCGCAAGCATAATTAATTGCTGCAGATCTGGGGAGCTCGGAAACGTTAAAATAGTTTTGGCATGAAATATAATGGAATACGGTGTCTAAGATTAAACTTTGGCCGTTAAGAATTTTGTACTCCTGGAGGAGAAGTTCGTGACTGTGGAGAATGCTGCTTTGAGTACTTGTCAATACAATTTTTAAACGCATTGACTAATTCTGCACCGGTAACCTCGAAGGCTAGGGTGTTCCAAATGTTCACTAGGAAGTACTGGAAAAACTACTGGCTGAGAATAGTTCTTCGTTCTTTATGCTTGAGTTTCTGGCCGTTGTCTCGCAATTGATCATAAACCTCTCTCTCGAAGAGTCCCGTTGTTGGCATGTCGTTGAAGCCATTCGAATACTTGAATGCTTCACTTACTTGCCCTCTCAGTCGTCTTTGCTCGAGAGAGATGGGCCGCTCTTCCTGTGGGCGACATTCGTGTGGATTGTTTCGCAGCTGAGGTATCAACTTTGCTGTCTTTTGTTGGATTCTTTCCACTTTATGATACCGTTGCATTTATGTGGCGACCAGAATTGAACAGCAAATTTTAAATTCAGGCGCATTAGTTCCTGGTACAATGGAATTATTATGTCTTTTGATTTGTACTCAATATTCTTAGTTACGAATCCTAATACTGTTCTTGTCCTGTTGGCACTCTTATCAGCTTGATGACTGTATTGTCTATTATATGCGATACTTATTCTTATGTCGCGTTGTTGGGTGACAGTTGCTAGTTCTGGCTCTTGTCCAATGTTCATGACTGAACATTTGTCGACATTGATGCTTATCTGCCAAGTTGCGGACAATGCCATGTGGCGGTCTAGGTCTTGTTGGAGCTCAATTCTGTTCCTGGCAGGCTGGCACAGTTGAGTGTCATCTGCAAATTTACTGAATCTACTGCGGATGTTGAGATTAAGATTATAGATGTGAATTATGAACAGAAAGGGGCCGAGCACTCTATCTTGTGGGATACTAGAAGAGAGCAGAGCAATTTAATAGGAAGCGCTAACATTTGCATTAAGCCATTGTCGGTCTTGTAACGTAGCAAATGCAGGTGAGCTCAATACTTCGATTGCTGTGATTTATTCCAGACTTTAATCCGAAGATTATTGTGAGATATAAAATCTCATTTGTGTCTGAGAACTGGAAATATCTAACTAGGGTCATTACAGAGTCGTCTCAGCGTTTGGTAGTGTCAGGTAATTTTAAAAGTGTTCGGGGAATTTTTACGGCGACTTTTCTAAAAAAAAACATAAAAACTTTCTGCGCTACTTGATAAACTGTGTAGAGTCTTATTCAGATAGGTGCATTAGGCGGCCAAGGGATTTTAACTGAGAACTACATGAATACATTTTATAAATGAATATATTTCATTTAAAATTTGACCGTGTTTGTTATCTATTCTTTATTAGGTTTTTCAATTTTCCTAAAGCTAACCCTACATTCCTGGGCAAGAAACGATAAAAGTTCACCTGCACTTGAATTTCACTGGCCGCCCGGTGATCTGTATGTAGGTCCCCAGTTCGAGTCCCTGACCGGACTCTTTGCACATTTAAATTTCATAGCTTTATGCTCAGAACCCTGATGCTCGGGAACGTTACACATCATTGTTTATTGTAACGACGCAGTTTATTTCGATCAACCAGCGAAACGAAACAAAGAGGTCAAATTAACATACCGTCGACAGAGTCCGTGATCCCCTAATGATGCACCGAAGAGCTCCTCCATCTTGAGCCTTTGTTGCCTTTGCTTCGACAACAAAGCGTTGCAGCCGACCCTGTCCCGGCCGCCGTGCGTGCGGCTGCATTGATTAACTGCGCCAGGGGTTGCAGCCCCTACACTGCTCCGCAGCTTTGTCTCTGTGCCCGTATTACCATAACTTTCTCAATGAAGAAATCCTACAAGATCCTTAACGGTGAACCTGGCGCAATGTTTCTCCCCATGCATTCGAATTAGCTTAACTTTCTGAATGAATGGATCCAACGATATCCAGTACAATACACCAAATATGTTATTACTTCTGTTGAATTAATTTAACTATGCCTTTAGCAGAGAAAGACTCAATAGAACAGTTTTCCCAACAAATTACCATAAATTTCTTGGTGAAGTTATCCTACAAGTTCCTTAACGGAGAACCTACTACAATGTTTCTCTATGAGAATTATATTCATATGCTACATGAACTTTTCTCACAATTTTTTGACATAATACCAAATACCCTAATAATGTTACTTTGCTTCAATGAGTATAACCAATCCTCTAAAATCGTTAACAAAGACCCGGCTTACGATAATGGTCAGCTACTTGATCGAATAGCCATAACTCTGTGAATGCATACATTTTATAATATCCTCAACAATGTCCCTTTGTAAGCTTGCTCAGTCCAAATTATCTTAACTTTATCGGTAAGTCGATTCTGCCGGTTATCACAGTCACTCAATATAACTTTACTATACCCTAATTGACCTCTGAACGAATTAGTCCATGTAAAAGAACCTTTACAGCACAGCCAACATAACGCTACTCTGGTCAGCTCAGCATCGCTCTCTTCCTATTTAGTCAGCCCGTAAAATCTATAAGAGTAGACACAGAATTTTACTGAATGTCAATGTATTCTTCGCCCATAATTTAAAAATTTATGGATATGATTTCCTTCACACGCGCTTCAGAGTTATTGTATACACAGCTGGTTTAATTACCAGTTCTTCCACTTTCACTGGACATCGTCTACATTGCGTTCGTTCCCAAGTCAAAGTTCTTGGATTTTATCTTGTTTTAGCCAAAGTATACATGTATGAATGAAAACGTCCGGTTTACGCTCTTGACACACCACCGCAGCGTCTCGAGAGGTCTAAATAACCGCTTGATTATTTTTTTAATTCGTTTTCATGCAATACATTACCCTAGATAGTGAGCCTAAGAGTTCGTTTCCCAACCCAATTAATAATTAAGTTACCGTAGCGCTCTCACTAGATTAGATTAGATAGGCGGCAGTAGACGAACCAAAAGGCCCATTCCCAAAGAGACACCGGGACTTACACCCAGCCCTTTATGAGCTATTGCCATTATGTTAGTAGGATGTAGAGGAATGGAGAAACGAGAGGAGAAAAAATAGAAGACGAAAGAGAAAAAAAGAAAGGAGAAATAAAAAAGAAGGGGGAGAAGAATATATCCCAAAGCGATGGTCATGAATGCCCGCAAGCATGATCGATGGCCGCTGATATGCGGAGCTTAAATATATAGATGGAGCGGAAGTGAGATGAAGTCAGCTACATTAGTCTTGTTCGATCTTCAACATTAAATCTATTCCCAACTAGAGCACTCTGAGAGCGCATGCCTCCGCCAAACAAGGCAACGGTAAGGAAAAATTCAAATTGGCGCTAATAACATGATTTTCTTTGTTTCAAGTCCAAAATCTAGTCATTTGGGCCTTTTGACAGTATTAATGCCCTCTGAAATTTCTTGAAGATCTGCTGATAACTTTCTGAGTTATGCTGCTAATAAACATTATAAAAAATATAAGTCAAAAGTACAAATGAACCAACCGGTCTGCACCAAAATTTGATCATTTATGTCTTTTAACATTACTAACAACTCCTGTAAATTTCATAAATATTCATTAAAAAATTTTCCAGTTATTGTGCATACCAGCAAAAAATTGAACACAGTAACAAACACGCGAACAAACAAACAGATAATCACAAAATTTTGGTTATTTACTCTTCGTCGTAAACCTAACAACTCATGTAAATTTTCTGAAAGTCCATCAACCACTTTTGAGTTCGGACATTGACAAAAATGCGGCAGACAAACAAACAAACGGATCTTCACCAAAAGTTAATCATCTGTTGCTCCTAACATATTTAACAATCCCTGCAAATTTTATCCGAATCCGTTCCTAACTTTTTGAGTTATCTTGGTGACAAACAGACACACAGCTTCACAGACAGACAAATCCGACGAAAACATAACCTCCTTAGCCGAGGTAAATATTTTTGAGAGGCGCAATTCATGTTCTTAAACTTCATTGGAAAAATCACGGCCTTTGGTCGGCACAGATCTGGCAAAAACTGAAAGTTTTCGCTATGTAAGAAGCTTATGCACTCAACTTGACCATTACTTAACGCTGCTTAAATCACTTAAGGGGTTTGTGAACGAAATTTTCCAGTAGCAAATTATCACATGTTTAAATAAAGCCTTTCTCACTGACAAACTTACAAACTTTGTGGCAGACAACCTCATCAAAATGGTTCTACATGCATTGCTTTTCTTGACATAACAGTTCATTTTCCTTTCATTCATTGGTGACACATCTCCTTCTATATTTGACTTTTAATGAATGAATTTAGGGAGAGATATAACAGATCGTATAGTCAGTGGTTGCCAAACTCTTTTCAAACAGGCGCCCTCTCTATCTTCAGATGATTTCATAACTTCCCCTTCTCCGTCAGGCACACATGCAGTACATGAGGACGCACATCCTTTTTTCTTTGTTTGCAAAGTTTGGATGTTCAGTAACTACTGTCAATCTTTACCCGTTGTTCATATGTTTTCCTCACAGCCCCACGGATTTTTCTATTACAATTGGGAACGTTAGTACCAACTTTGGAAGCCTTTTATTTAAATGAATAAAAAAATACGATTCCCTTAGCTCTTATTTTGTAGCTTCTCCCTTTATAGGGAAATGCAATTTGTCTGTTCACTTCTAGACAAGTTGCAATATTCATCTGCAACTGACGCTCATCTTTATTACGACCTCTTGGAGCAATACCGTCTTGTCCAACAAGACGGAGTGTCTCATCTGCAAAATTGAATATAACGTTGATGAAGTTGTAATATTTCCTTTGTGTGTATTTTTAGTGTAAACCATTTCAGTCAAGATGAAAATTAATGTTCTCGAATAGTAAGCTCGGCATCACTGACATTTAAATCATTTTCACCAATATTGGAATATGTCAACGTTTTGATTTGGAAACTAAAACGCCCAAGCGAGTAAGACCATTACGCGCGGTTGGGATCAAATTTTAACGCCGTCATTTTTTATGGCCAGATAACTCTAATGTTTTGGTATTTTTCCCATCTGGGTAAACTCCTCTGACTCCGTGCAAAAAATCATGAACATTGCACAACTCCTCTTTCTTCTTGTGGAATTTAATCCACAATAGGATGGCTAATGGTACAAGCACAGTAACTTTCATAAAATTAGCCCCCACCACCACCTTGAAAATTTTCTTCCTTAAAATCGCTCTTCCCTGTAAGCTACAAAATCAACCTCAGTCAGGAAACTGTTCACAGTCACCAACTTCCGCCTCCACTCCGTGTTCAACATCGAGGCCCCAATTGGCGAGCGCCATTGTAGCGCTCTACGGGCCCGACCATCCAGAGAAAGACCGGTGGCAAGTCGGCGGAACTGATGTAGGTTTGCACTTTGAGCGCCTCTGATTCGAGCGTTTCCATGAAATGTTTGGATTTGAGAGCTCTTACGTTTTAGAGAACAGCCACTTTGCAGATCTCACTGGGTATTTACTTCAGATGTCACGCTGTAGAGAGTAACGACTGTGCATGTTTTACCGGATATTTATTGCAGATGTTATGTTACAATGTGAAGTGCAGTCATTTCTTAATTTTATAGGTCATTAAATTGAGATGTGACGTTTGTGAAATATTCTTATTCCCTGGATTCAATAAAACTTGGTTTCAGATGTTCCGTTGCGGAACATAACCTTTACGTAGATCTCATTAAGTATTAATTCTAGATATTACGTTACGAAGTATGATAGCTGTTATCTGAGTTACAGAAGGCATTGATTAAACATACTACGTTGTGAAATATAGCCGTTTCATATACTTCATAAAGTATTGATCTCAGATCTTACGTTGTCAGATGTTTTTACTTCGTAGATTTTAGAGGCTATTGGGTTTAGAAGTTATAACGTGCATAATAGTTACTTTACAGGTTGCGTTAGGTACTTGTTTCGATGTTGCATTGTTTTATAAGTTCGCTTAGTCCTGTGGCTGATTGATTAGAATTGCTGTGTCTAACAAGGCTAGAGCCACGCTGACCGCTCCGTTAAGATTTCTTAATAATAACATGGGGAAATGGGAGGCCTCGTGGCGTGAGACGATCTGCCGCGGTGGGAGCAAATTCAACGCTGTCATTCTTAGTGGTAAGCTAGGCCTAGACTTTGGCATGGGTCACATAAAGGCCAACCCACCAAACTCCCTAGAAAAAAAATATGAACATTGCCCAACTCCTTGGACCACTTTTTGGGTAGACAGACAAATACATATATTTAGAAATATATATATGTACTTATATCTTCAACGACAACATTATCACCTCCCTCACTTCGTTCACGGCTGATAATTAATTCACCTGAGACATCGGGGCAATAATTTCTCCTCTTGATTATTCGGCCGAACTAAATAGGCTGCGACGTTATGATAAAAATGGTAAATGGTACACAGTGCCTAATAACTTTGCTTTCTCGTACAAAATTAATGATTCCCTCAATCCTTAACGTGTAATGTTGTAGTAGGACAAACATGAAGTTTGTGAAGAAGAATCAACCTCCTCCTCGAAATGTGAAACTTCAACCTGGCTGTTAGAAAAAGAAAAGAAAAAAAAATATAAAAATAGAGGGAATAGTTAAAATATGGAGTTACAATACGATAGACATACAGCTTGTAACGCAGTTAAAGCACGGCAAATTTCCCCAAGTACGATAGGGTTACATAATAGACAGACACATAGTATGATGTGAAGGATAACAAATTTTGAAATTTAAAGTTTTTATGCCAGCGTTTACCCACGAAATATGACTCAAATATGAACGATAGTAAATTCTCAATGTATGAAGTTGTAATAAAATATAGTTGAAGAATGTGACGCAGATATAAAGGGTAGAAAGTTCATCCGCGATCTGTTACACCGGCATATTAGATTTCTCCCAAAAAAGAAGAAAAAAATGGAATTTAACTTCGCAACGCGATTGTGCCTATACAACAACCATACGAAATGCAGTCCATAGCTTTATCTTTTTCAATAGTCATTTCAACATTACGCTCGATGCAATTTATGTATCGAGTTTTCGATCAATTTGTGAAGAAATGTTAACTCAAAACTTATGTGATTGTAGTAGCGACAGACTGTAGCCATGGTCACAAGTACGCAGTAGCTTCGAAAGCGTGAAATCTTCAAATTTAATTTCAGTAATATTATATATGTATCTGTAACACAAAATTTTCAGTTTTAACTATTTTTCTTATCAATTACTTTCACATATCAGTTTTCCTTCTGCAAAAGTTCTGAGGATTTTTTGAAAAATGTGATGTAACCTCTTCTGTGTATGGTTACGGGACAAAGTTATCATAAAAAACTCCTAAGAAGGTGAAGTCGTAACACGATACTGGGTAAAAGACTAAAAAATGCAGGTATTACAGATTAAGTCATGAGATGAAGAAATTAGATAAAGAGTCCTGAGACTATGAAATCACAACAAGAATCTGTAGATCCAATAGAAGAGTAGGAAGCGATATCTTGACACTGTCAAAAACAAAATAGAAAATCTTCGTAAAATGAAATAGTGATATGAAATAGCGAAAAAATGGAGTCTTTAGAATACAAAATCACGTCATGAAACTGCAAAAAACTGGAAGGTACTCAGCTTATAAGGTAATGTGTTGAAAGTAGAAAAAATTATCCCAGTATGAAGTAGCGATAGGACAGAGTGATAAAAATAGAATCTTTGGAATACAATGTCCCATCACCTAACTGTGTAAAACAGAAGTTCCTCAACGTATTAATTCTCCACACGAAAACGTAAGTCCTCGCAATATGAAATAGAGACATGCGATTGCGATAAACATAGAGTCTTTCAAACACAAAGTCACATGACAAAACTGCGTAAAATAGAAGTCCTCAGCATATGAAGTCATAGCATGAGACGAAAACATGTGTGTGCGGTCCACAAGGAAGTCGCGTGATGGTCGCCCGTTCTGGGCGCATTGCGTAATTGCAGAGAGACAAATCATAGATCCCAATGCCATCACGTCATGACACTGCGGTGCAAAATAGCCAGAATTTCATCCACAATTCCCTTGGCACGAAAACAGAGCAACTGCTAAAAAGGGAGCTTGTCTGCATGTCCTGGAATGGAGTAGGTGTTTTGGAAATGAGTGGCGACCGTACGGACGGGCATTGCTCGGGACCGCTAGACGAGAGAAAGTGAGTGCATTGAAAGGAGAGTGATACGAGCTGGAATTGGAAGAACTGCATGGGGGTTAGCTGGTGCGTGTAATTTGACAGGTGGTGAAATAGATTGGACTCGGTGTAATGAATGAGTTTGGGCAATGGGGTTGCACGGGAATGGCGCGTGTGCAGGTAACTCGTGCTGCAAGAGCTCCAATTTCTATAGCAAAAATATGGCATCGGCGTCTCCCAAGACTTGAGCAAAATTCGGGCACGAAAAACTTTACAATGAAGAGCATTTGATGGGTTATAGGAAATTCTTTGTGTAAAATTAGACGGTAGTGCGCAAAACTGTACAGGGTATTCTTTTGTACAGACTAAATCCAACAGAAAAATACACAATTGGCGAGTTGCGGATATGAATCATGGGTGGAAGCGTTGATAGGTTTATTACACTTAGATAAACATTACGATGAAACTATAAAACATTACGCAATGTAAAATTTTTACAAAGAGGTATCATCATACGATAGTGTATAGCTCCTAGAAACAAAATGTATCAAATATAAAGCATCAATTTTATAATAAAAATTCAAGCAAAACTATTTAAGACGAGTGCTACTCAAGAATCAGGTCTTTAAAGTACACGGTCGCTTTCGCGCTTCAAAATACAATTTCTACCTTTGTGGAATAAGGGGTTATCGCGAAAGAGAAATATAAGCTTAGACTGAGTGCACTGCACAAAAAATAAGCGCGTTTAAAAAGCATACTTTCAAATTAATGCTTCACGAAATATTTATATACGCGTATGGTTATTATAGCTACGCGTCAAGCTCGCAAACTGTGAAACCTAAAACATGCTCTTTCTTCGACTACGCATGATGTTACGTATTAAAATCCGAGTTGAAAAAATCCCGAAGCAGAAGAATAACCATCATGTCACTAGTCATTGTAATTAACCAGTGTTTACCAAACTGCGTGTGCAAATACAAACGTCTTGCTTCTAAGATTATTGGAATCAGTAGCAATATGTAGCACTCAAGCTAACACCACCATCATGATGAGTTCATTACCAATCTGTACGTACTGTATAAGTACATATGGCAATCAAGTTAGTACCAGCATCAAGATGATTATGCTACAACTGTGGACGCATATTAGTAACTGTTATTGTAACCAATTGATTACTATTTTCAGATTCAGGGCTTGCCAAACCGTTGTTCACCATGCTTCACCAGTATGGGCATATAACTGCTGTTCTTTTATTTAATTATTTCAACTCTTTTGTAAGGTCATAGATTTTGCAGTAAACATTTCGGCACACAGAAATACCTTTTATCTATCTTGACACCATCGTCATCGTTACTTTAATTTACTTCATTCATTCCACTTATGCAAACTCTGAGCACGTACAAGCTACGTAGATTATAATCTGTCCTAAATATGACGGCCTGCTGCACGCTCCAGGCGTTCGACTAACAGAAGTGCATTTCAGTTAGAAAACCTGTTTTTTACATTTTTCAGTTTCCTCGGTTCAAGTGGGCATATTAATAGCTAATTAATTAAATGTCCGAAACAAACACGCAATGCGATTTACCCAATCGATTAGTGGAAATGCCCTCTACTTGGAAGTTTCCTTTTAATTCTATTTTTGAGTTTTGGAGGGAGCATTAATTACTTGGTCATGTAACGTGGTTGCCATATAGTGTTGCTTTATATGGCTCGGAGAACGGCTGGGCTTACTGGTCTTGTTTCGCTGTGAAATGTTGTACTCCGTGCATGCCACATCAAAGGGCCGGCACGATAAGGAAAATTCCTCTGGCAGAATTGTTAATGAAAGCCAGCTGAAGAGGACAGAATAGAAACTGACTATAGGAAGCAAGCAAATGACTGTATAAATGAAACTAGGAAGTGTGGACAAGAAAAATAAGTTGCATTGAGAATTGATATCAATGAAAACAACGGTGTGCATAAAAACATTGAAAGCGTTGGCCTTAAAAACAACGGTGTGCATGAAATTCTGAAGTATGAGGAATGGAAACAACGAAGTGCATGAAACTTGAGATAATGGCAATAAAAAGAGTTGTGATAGTATTCGGATATGTGAGCAAAAAATGAAGGATGAGGTATGTGATATTCTGAAATGCCAACAATATAAATAACAGTGTGCGAGAAAAGCAGAAGTGGAGTACATCGTCAACGAAGAGCATGAATTTGGAAGCAGAGCAGAGGTAGTAAAATCAATGATGGGGAGAGGTGTGCATTAAATTTGGATGTGCAGGTAATGCAATGAAAGGTATATGCTGGATTTATGTCTAAAGAAAACAGCAGTGGTCATGGACTTTGGAAGCAAACGTATTAAGTAGCACTGCATACATGGAATTGGAAGCCATTTGTGGTTGTATATCATGTCTTTAAATACCTAAATTAGCAAATGATAAAGCATTATGACATCCATCAATGGCCCCGTATTATATTGTGATACACTGCAACATGTTGCTGCAGTCATTATCGAAAGAGCTCTTGAAATAAAATGAGCGAATAATTCTTTTCTACGACAACAGGATTTTCTGGGTCCGCGCTGCGACAAAAGTAAGAGAAGGAGCACCCGAGAGCCAAGAGAAAACAGTGGAGAATGTCAGCTGAAGACGCCTACGGTATTAAAATATAAGCTATGTAGTAATTTCCATTACTGACGCAGTCGAATGTACTCAGGTATTTCTTTGGGTACAGTAAACCTTATTTTCCGCAAACTTTAGACACCAACCGTATATTCATTCAAAATCTAATTACATCAAAAACAGCTTTAAATTGTGGTGCAGTCAAATGTAAAAGTCTAAGAGGAGGCGCACTTTATTTTTCTACAGCAAAAATTTTCACCGGAGAGAGCGTGCAGTTATCTAACATAAAACTGTCTATCCGAACACCCCAACACCAAGAGAGCATCCATCACACCTACACAGAGCGGAACTTCCCCATGTTGCTGCTAGCTCGCAACTAACTAAACAACCGGAACAGATTGATGCGGACACACAAACTAACACAGGAGTCACCAGGTTGTTCATAATACAGCCACGTCTTCGATACGCTGTGGGGGATGTAGCGAAGCTAAAAGCCAGTTTTGTGTCCCAGTATAGCCAATTGTAACTTGTCGGATGCGGTTCACTCATTTTACTTTTTTGTTGACGTGAAAATATACATCAAAGGAGAACGTACATTTGCCAAACTTTTAGAGGGGTGAGAGAAGCTATTCATTTCATTTCATCGGGAGCACTGTGGCAGTGAGTGATCTGCCAGGGTTATAAAGAAGCGTTAATAGCGCCCCAACCGAGAGAAACTCCCCAGTGACTCGAAAACGATTCTCTTTTGAGTCCTCTGTTAGCTTGTTAGTGCGGCAGAATGTGTTGCCAGGTGGGGGAAATGCCGCCAGAATGCATTTATGGATGCAAACTGGAGAGCTAAATCTGGAGCGCTCTGAAGGTAACATGAAACTGACCTTTGTAGCGCCCGTAACGTTCCTGCTGACACTGACCTGCTCACGCCTACTGAGGCCATGCAGGTAAGTTACATTTTGAGCGAAATTATTTGTAGTTTATTAGTTCAATTTATTAAGATAGGTAACCTAAAACTAAGTTGCGGGCTTGACTTCCTAGTGGTGCTGATCGTTTGAGACCGACTGAGGCCACACTGCTAAGTTAAATTTTAAGCTAAACTAGACGGCCCGTGACCCATTGGGTCACCGTCTTCTTTATTTTCGTAACAAATAGGTGCTATAAGCTGATCATAGACCACACGTTACGGCGACTGTCTAATCATGCCAGTCTTTATGCTTCTTAAAGGAATATGCAACAGTATGTGAGCAGGAGAAAAGAAATATGTGACGTAGCTACTTCAGCTGCGTTTCCTGTTTCACCTTCAATAATATATTGACGTGCACGTTTATGTAGCTGAACTCGAGTGCATTTTCCTTATAACGGATACAGCCAAATTAAATCTCCAACGGTCGAATTTATTCATATCCTAAAGCGATCATTCTGTGTGCAAGCAAGTAAACAAGTAAATAAATAATCAAGTAAAAAAGTTTACCGACTCTTAGTATAATACTAGACGACCCGTGACCCGTTGGGTCGTCATTACGCTCGTCTTCGCTTTCGTAAAAAAACAGGTCTTATTTAGCTGGGCATAGGCCACCCGCTATTCGGCCGTCCTCTTCTGCCCGTCAAGCTAGGAGCGGCCCGTTCGGTTCATTGTCAACAGATTCTTTGCTTCTCTAAGGAATATTCAGCACCCAGGTTGTGAGCAAAGTCAAATTATTATATGTTACGTATTTCAGTTGTGTTGCCCGTGGAACCGATGAATTGATCATGCCCGTTCTTGAGGCCCAGCTCAGTTTAACTTCCGCATCCCAGATACAATCGAATTAAAAAAGTAATCCATGGAAAGACTGCCACTGCACCTAAACTTCTGTGTCACAGATACAATCGAATTAAAAAGGTAATCCATGGAAAGAATGCCACTGCCCCTCCCCCCTCCCATATCTCGAATTTCTTCTCCTGTAAAAGTGAAGAAGATGGGTCAAAAAAGACACAAATAAACAAGACACTAACAAGCAAGACTGGTTCACAGACGTTTAGTATAATATAGATAGTTTGTGGGTAATTTTCATGTGTGAATTTGCTAATATGACCTAGGAGATAGTGGCCTTTGTTGTATCCGTGGTGACCCTCACTCTTTCGCGTCTCCTGAGGCTATGCAACTACATTAAATTTTGTGTAAAATTTTGGGTAATGAGTCAGTTTCATTACTAAAGCATTGAGATGTAAATTTAATTCTACGTGAGGAGGTTATAAACCCATATGGTGGATCAAGTCCAAAGCAAGAACCGTCAACTAGTGGTAGTTATGCATGGCTATTGTTGAGTTAAGTTACCCAATTGGTGGGCAAAAGTGAATGCATTAAGAATCTGATTTGTTATGAAAGCCTCTGTAATTTGTAACACTTCAGTAGCTTGTCACCCACTGTCAATTTTTTGACATTTCAAACAATGTAGTACCTAAGAGAAGCCCAATTTTTTGTTTTCCCAGATTCAGATTATCAACCCAAATCCTTCTAAATTACAAAGGTTTCCACTCAATACCCGACAGTAAAATCAGAAAAAAATAGCAAAACTAGTGAGAGGTAAGTAAAGACATACAGAATCTATCAAAATATAGGAAACGGTAGATCCTAGATTTAAATAGAATAAAATCGCAACATCCATCAGCAAAACCACAGCCAGCCAGCCCATTCCTTAGCCGACGACAGCGATACCTCAATGATGATCACCAGCGACTGCAGGGGCGAAGATAACAGCAGCGAGGCCAGGCTTTTGCATACGTTGGGTGGTGTATGTCTACATAATTCTATAAGGACCTCATCGTAATATTCTCAGTGTACAAACAGTCTCGACACAGGCAATGGATTGAATCTTTAATATGAAGACCGATATTTCTATGGATGGGACCTAAATCAAATCTCTTGACGTATTCCGCACTCATTTCATACAATATTACGGCAGGGGCTGAAATCTTGCATTGTTTCTTAATATGCAAAACTGAATAATTACCTGGGTAGCAGATGACAGTTTCAAATGAGAATTAAAGATTTCGTTCATCATTTACCAAATTCAAATCATAGATATAATGAACACTAGAATTATTACTGCTAGTAAGGCTTGACGGAAAATAATTCGTTATTAATTCCTTAGTACATGTGTATCACGCACACGCCATGCCTTTCAAAACGTTGGCAATAGTGTGGCCGACTTCTAGAATACCGTACTTATATCGCGTGCCTAGATTTTGAACCATAATCAAAGAATGATAAACGAGTACGACTCGCAGCGATGATTACCTGCGTTGTAAGTAATATTCATGTGTAATTAAAATGTTAGGTTATGTGGCTAGGGAATCCGAAGCAAATATGAGGAAAACTACTACGTGAACGCACATGCAATCTGTCAGACAAGGGTTATAACGTTAGCTAACCCAAAGTCAGATGTAAACCGGATTAAATATGAATGCATCTAAACTATAAGCAAATGACACATGTATTGTGCTCGCCTAGAAACAGACTTTAAGGCACTCTAACCGACATGTATGCACCCCAACTAAATGTCTTAATTAAATAGAATATACCTGGACACAACCGACAGAATCAAACAAGGCTTGTTGTGTCAGTAAACCGCCAAAGTTTACACATGAATACGTTAACTTAATTCAGCATCTCTCGGTACCAAATCTCAGCGTATTCATTGAAATACTGGAAATGTAAAGAGCAACTCTTGTTGTGTTTGATAAACATTGAACTCAAATCACAATTGCACGACAGTCACAGCATTGTTACCCTTAGCACCAAATCTAAAGCCATTTATTGTGACAAATCTTCAGCCTGTCATAACAAGGAGATGCAGGCTTGGTACAAAGGCTTGCTCTCTGTAGTGTTTGTAAACAACACTACAAAGAATTCTTGTAGAAAAATAGCACATCTTAGCTTACCTATAGGGTGAAAACTGTCAGAGAGGCATCTGAAAGCATCCAAACCGTATTAGCAAACAACACGTGTGCCCGCTCCATACTAACTCTGAAAGCATTTAGGAACATTTCCTTGCACTCACTCGTCCCTTGTTTTAACAACACCACACTCCGCATAACATATGCTATGCATATAACTAACAGGGTTACACCACCTTCCGTTCACCCGGAATAAAGTCGGTGAACAAGAGAGTTGATCAGCGCCTGCCTGCACGCTAGACTCAACTTCTGCTAACAAGTTTCGTGTAATAGGGGACAGGTCTGTACCGCGAGCAAGTTTGCAATATTGAATTACAGAA
>LQNS02276924.1:15806026-15828619 GCA_001587735.2 Parhyale hawaiensis | reverse complement strand
TCCACCAACTACCAGGAATATCACGAGGAACAGATAGTTAAATTTTACTACTGATCAAAAACAAATTCTGGATTCCAGACCAATTTTAATTTTAATCAGTGGCTGTGAAAGTTTGTACAAGGCATAATATATGTGCCCAAAAGTGTATGAAAAAAAATATTCGGTCTTTTTTATAATGTAAATCCCAGTTGTAAATATTGCCCAAATGCAACATTACTCGACGACGATACCTGAAAAAATGTCCAATTCAACGTCCCTGCAACTGTCCTCTATCAACACAGGGAAGGGAAAATGCAACTTTTGCTAACAGTTTCCCTTAAAACAATTGCACCTGCCGCTAACTGAACAAACGCATGGAAAAAAAGTGGAAATAAAAGATGTCACGCGCTCTTCAGTCAACTTGAGGAAAGAGAAAGAGAGCGAGGGGGGAAAAGTCCCTACGTTCAGAGGCTCTGGAGTTTTACCGTAAAATTCGAACCTCGGCGTCTTGGTTTCACCCTAACTTCACGCAACAAAATGAACAACGTAATGGAGTTCCCTGACGTCACGGAAATGGACACTGCAAACTTTGAGAAAACTATTGCTTGCAGTTATAATTTTAGTTTAGTGTTGGGATGAGCTGGGAAGTTCATGGGTTTTCCACGATATACTGCTGGTGAAGAGCTCATAGGCTGGATGTGAAATACTCTCTGTAGCTAGGATACACCGATGCTGAGGGTATATACGGTGATAAATGGTATCTTAAAAGATAGAATGTTCATACATTGGCTTCGGTGCTGTTGCTTAAAGTAACCAACCGATCTGCAAAGAAATTTAATCAATTAGATCTTTTAACATCAAATTAATCCACTCTACGATTCACGCATCTTGTTTTCTTCCTGGAAGGCAGCGAGCAAGAAAAGTTTCAACTATGAGATTCTCGCATTGTGCAATCGCTGCCGCGATCAGTAACTATCTTAGCCTGACGACAACGGCCTTAAACTTCCATTCTTCGTGTGTAAACTTCTGGTCTTGATATCTTAGTTATTTGAAGTCTAAGGTAAAGTCAACTTATTTGACTGCACCCTAAACTGGGAAACCCACACGCGCTGGTTTGTGCTGCGGATATAATCCCACTGGCCCCAGAGGAGTAAGTACGGCTGCAGTCGACTACGGGTCACCAAGAACTATGGCGCCAATTTGACGGAAGGTTCATATGACCCGCGCCCCCCCTCCCCCCCCCACCTATGAAGAGACAGGTAACCCCACGGTACTCAGCACGCTCACCACTGCCGAATCAGCACACCCAGATCAACAAGGAGCTTGCGTGCCTGGGTTGCCCTCAAATTATCGATACAAGGTGAACATAATTTTATCCAGGAATAACTTTAGACAGTTGTAGCACGTTCATGCTTCAGGGTGGACTTTGGTGGGCTAACTGGGAGTCACAGTTTAAGCGGAACCCAATTAAAATATTAAGGGTGATAATTATTTGAAGTAAAACCCAAAAATAGTGCTACAATAATCCTATGCAGAAAAGCACTGTAAAAAACAATGAATACCAGAATAATGTTTTGAGCAATCAAAAGGAAAAAAATGAATGACGCAATACTTTGATGCCAAACCCAAATAAAATTTCACTGCTACATTCATTTCATGCAGACTCTTATAGAAAATTCTGTACCACATTTCCCACTGATGATGGAAAAGAAGCTTTAGGTGATTAAGTACACGTTTTTAGCAATTCTGTTTCGTCCTTGAACCTTGCAGCCTAGTCCGTACGTGCAAATTTATATATTTCATGGCTTTTAACCAAGAACATTTAGCAGTACACAGAGAATGCACGCGATGATAAATTTTATTCATGAGGAGCACTCGTTCACTTCAGCACTGCAATTCCACGTACAATTATAAGACCTTGATATTGCCACGATATCGTGAGGTGACATTTTTAAATATTCGTCAAGCCTCATTTACAAGTCAACTGGGGAGAACCTAAGCATCTTATTTTTAGATACTAGATTTTACCGACGAGCACAGCCCAGCGAAATCAGCAATTACTGTAACTGGCGAGTGTCAGCTGTGAGTGCAGATATCGACAGGCTTACACAATAACCAAAGACATGTTCGCTTGGGCACCAAAACTGAGCACTCGAGGCTGGTCTTGTCCGGGACTGAAGACAGGTGTCCAGGCTTCGACTAGGTGAACTGAGTAGTAGTAGTAGTAGTAGAAATTTTACTAACGCTTCGGTGGCACACTGCCTATATCGCGCCGTGAACTGAGCATCTGGCGTTAACCATTAACCGGTTACCCTTGACGCTTACCGAAACTCAATCCTGAATCTTTAAAAAAATTAATCTCTCAGCTGCCTCAAGGTAACCTCAACACGATTCAAAAATCGCAATGCCAGAGCTTCTCACTGGGGTTTCGGACAAGCTACGCCTCGACGGTTTATATATTCAGAGCCCAAACGAACATACCTCTATAATGATTGAGTCTCCTCAGTTCTGCATCCAAAAAAGTTCCTGCATACTCATTACTCATAACCTTTTCAGTACTGACGGAATCTTTATATACCAGCACCTAAGCTTTGATTATAAATCCAATAATGTCTTTCTTTCTCTGGAAATTAGGACAGCATAATTAACAGCCCCTGTAACATCAATGTTAGTATTTTAGTCACGCTTCTAAATGCACTGTAATTCAGCTTCAGTGACCAATACTACTATGAGCTTCTAAAGATTTGTGTTCGCAGGAGCAGAAGGTTTGTACACCGAAAGAATTAAAGAGAATCGCACCGCATAGCTTTTTTAGCTCTACTTCACTCAAAATTTACGGAAATATTAAAAATTCAAGTAATATTTTTTTGGGGGTAAACTGACTTTAAGGCTGGTATCGTATTACTTTATTGATAGACCCGCAGTTATGTTGACGAGTTTACATGCAAGGGCTCAGGAAAATGGTTCAATGATTAACTCATAAAACTCGTATAATTAATCGTCATTTAAATCCCCCTTAGGAAAAAAAAAACAGGAGTTCACAGATATACTTTTTCCCCTGCAGTAGCTGTCTCAAAGTACCAAGCTCTGTAAATTAGCGCAACAAGCAAAGTAAAGAGAAGTGCATTGAGAACGAGTTTCAATTCGCAACGTCGTATATTTTAATTAAAGCGATACTCCAAAAGGTAAAGCTGTCACTGCCACAGAAACTTTTGTTTGAAGAACATGAAACGTTTTCATGTTTCGACTCTCGTGTGCAGCGGGCTTAAAATAGCACACTGAAAATCATTTAAGAACTGCAAAGTAAAAAATTTATTTTTCTTTCTAGTAAATAAAGTCTTAGAATTTTTGCATTTTTGCTGTTCATTTCATACTTTTATTTTTGAAAGCTAAGTTTCTGTAGGCACAGAAGCTGTTGGTTCGTTTGTTCCAAAGCTTTCTGCCCTACTTTCAGGACGGTAATAAATAATTCCATATTTCGAGCATTTTGTGAAAAGTTGATTGCTTTATAGTTAACACGAATCTGCCTATAGCGCAGTGTTAGCATCAGTAGTTCTTATTACCTCTGCCAAGTAGGTTATATTTTCGTCTTGTTTGTATGTCTGTCACCAAGGTAACTCAAAAAGTTATGAAGCGATTTGGACGAAATTTACAGGAATTTTTAGGTATGTTAGGAGGAACAGATTATTAACTTTTGGTGAAGATATGTCCATCCATTTGTTTGTTTGTCTGCCTCATTTTTCTCAATGCCAAAACTCAAAAAGTTATGTATGGATTTTTATGAAATTAACACGAGTTGTTAGGTTTATAACAAAGAGTAGATGGCCAAATTTTGGTAATGATCCATTCATTCGTTCGTTCGTTTATCACTATTATTAATTTTATGCTTGTTAGCACAATAACTCGAAAAATAAAGAATGGGTCTTTATGAAATTTATAGGGGTTGTTAGTGATGTTAAAAGACATAAATGATTTAATTTTGGTGCTGATCCATGTGTTCATTTGTATGTTTGACTCATGCTTGTCTTAACGTTTGTAAGCAGTATAACTCAAAAAGTTATGAATGGATCTTCAAGAAAATTGCACAAGCTGTTATTACTATCAAAAGGCACAAATTATTAGATTTTGGAGTTTATACAAAGAAAATTATGGTTTCAGAGCCAATTTAAAATTTTTGCTACCGTTGTCTCGCTTGGTGGAGGTATGCGCTCTCAGTGAGTTCTAGTTAAAATTGTACTCTGTTCACACGAACGTACTGCATCTAATGCCGAGGCCACACTATACTGTAGAATCGTACCCTCAGATTATAAGAGGACGTCAGCACGCACGTCGTTTAACTTAAATACTCTCCAGAGGCCTGTTGCAATCAGACCTTCGGTGTCACCCATGATACCCCGACGTCCAATGGGACGCAAGTTGGGTAACACCGGGTGACACCGATGGCAGCCTCAAAAATTGTATGGTTATTGGCTAAGTAAGCCAGTATTTGAGTAGTTACGACCATTGCCTTTGTTTGTAAGCATTGTGATCGATTAATGCTCGAGAACAAAGGAAACATTGCATGATAGTTAATGCTGGCTGGATTTTAGCATATAGAACAATTTGATTTATTTTTCCAACTCTGTATAAAATTTCCAAAAAAAGGCTCTGCCGCAAATGTTAAAGTATTCGAGCTTCCCACAGATTCTGCAATACTGGTTTGGGGCGCTGAGATCGCATCGCTTTCACCAGTATACCAGCGATACCTGAGGTGTGTTGTAATCACGCCCAAATCAGGCTACCACAACCTGAAATAAGGTTACCGTAACCCAAAAAGTGGTCATGAGAGTGCCACCTACCGACGAGCGATGTAAGGTTAACAATTATAGCTGAAGCGCTCTGAGTGCGCATACCTCCGCCAAGTAAGGTAAATTGGCCCTGAAACCATGATTTCTTTTGTATCAACTCCAAAATCGAATCATTTCTGCCTTTTAATAGCAATAAGAGTTTCTGTATTTTTTGAAGATCCCTTTCATATATAACTGTTCGAGTTACGATGTTAATAAACATTGCGACAAACAAGTCAAACATTTAAGTTAAACAACCGATCTGCAAAGAAATTTAATCAATTAGATCATTTAACATTACTATTAACTCCTGCAAATTTCATAAGGATTAATTCAAAACTTTTTGAGTTATTGCGTAACAAACATTATGGTAAACACAACTCAAACATAGAAACGAATCATCCGATTTGCACCAAAGTTTAATCATTCATGTCTTTTCACATTGCTAACAATTATTTGTAAGTTTCATAAAGATTCACTCAAAACTTTTTGAGTTATTGCTCTAACAAACATTAAATCAAACACAACAAAAAACATAGAAATGAACAAACAGATCATCACAAAAATGAGGTCATTTACTCTTTATGATATACCTAACAATTCATATAAATTTCATTGAAATCTATCCATAACTATTTGAGTTATGGCATTGAGAAAAATGAGGTAGACAAACAAACGGATGGACGGATCTTCACCAAAAGTTAATCATCTGTTCCTCCTAACATACCTAACAATCCCTGTGAATTTCGTCAAAATCCGTTCATAGCTTTTTGAGTTAACTTGGTGACAGACAGAAAAATAGACGTGCAAACAACCAAACGGACAAACACACAAACAGACCCGACGAAAACATAACCTCCTTGGCGAAGGTAAATATCAGTGTTTATTGTAATTTTGTCGACGTAAGCTTAAAACAAATAGGCTTATCTGCTTACTTTAATGCTGCGGTCTTTACTCGTTGCTAATTTGAATAATTTTGGCGTTTCCTTTATTTGTATTTGATGTTTACGAGCGGGGACTTACGTAACCATAACCCGTGTCGCAATCGTGAATTTTGAGCTATGATTGCGACACGCGTTGCGGCTGGCTAGGGCACCGGTGTATCACCGGTAACCTAGAATGCTGATTAAAACGCGCCTGATCACAATACGGCTCAGGAGCATCTTGGATATACGGCCGTTTTGCTGTGGAACCGGTGTGATGAGCGAGATGGAAGTTCACTCATACGTTGAGTGTACGATTGTAATATGTGACTCCGGCATAACTGCTCTAGTTCATACTTTTTGCTAATCTACAGCTTATTTTAACTTTTCTGCAATCGTACGGCCTTGTTGTACTGTTGTACAACCCTATTCTGCCTTGTTTAACTTTTCTGCAGCCCTGCGGCTTTTCCTGCTTTTTTGCGACCCTGCGGCCATATTTTCTCACACTGCTGGACTACGGGGCCGCTAATGCCCACGTCTGTTGCCGACTCACACAAATCAGAGAATCTGAAGCGTTAATTGCACAAGTGCGGCAACCATCACACGATGGACTCGAGTACTTCTGCCACCAAAATTATGTTTTTGAGACAGTTTGCTTGTTTGTAAGCAACATTACTCAAAAAGTTATTTACGGATCTCCTTGAAATTTTAGGACTGTCACAAAGAATAGACGACTAAACTTTGTGATGATCCGTCAGCCCGTTAGTGTGTCTGTCTACCATTCTGTTTGTTTTGGCATTATGCTGCTTGACGGAGGCCATCGCTCTCAGAGTGCGGCATTAGATTATAATTTTTTGCAAAAATTGTTAGGGTTACTGTACTCGTACTAAATCATCTCTCCAACTGAATATTTAATCAGTCGCGTTGTAACTATCAACTATTCGATCCCGATTAGGGCACGGCAATAATATCAGTGCGGTGAATTATTACTGTACGTTTTCAAATGAAACTGTCATATCTGCAGTAGCTATCGTTCAAAATTAATATTTTCGTTACTATCAAAATTACACGCCTGGGCATCAAGGGACGAACAATCGACACCAGCTGAAACCCTAATCAACCATGGGACGTCTCCCTTTTCAACGATTTCAACCACTGCTCGTGCGCTTCTACCAATGATAGAATGTGACGCCGTCGATGCACTACTTCTAACGTATTGATAACGCAACACAACGGCTTACCGTGCTGCAATTCTGCAAATCTCGGCGCAACTGCTGCTCCGATGATCTGTATCATCCTAGACTGAGCACGACTTCGGGCTGATCCTTCAGCATTTCCAAATCCGGGCATCTAACTGTTAACAGGAGCTGAGTACGAGTGACCGTGATCGTATACTATTCTGTCACACTGGGTATGTGACTGCTGCTCTGAGCTCTACTATTCCATGACTAAACACACTTGACTGCTAGTAAACGTAATCGTTCTGGATTGTCAAACTGAGCATGTGAATTTCAGTCTAAACTTTAATTTTCCAGGGTGAGCACGAATTGGAGTAAATGTTGTCAATTACGGTTTTTATGCCGGGTATCTGATATTTATTAATCCAAAATCTAGTATCTCGTACCGAATATGACCGCAAGCGTATGCAAACATTCTGGAATTCAAAGCTCGGATATGTGCTTGTTTACCCAAACTCTGCCATCAAAGACTCCACAAGACTGCAAAGAAACGGGATTGTTCAGGATAAGTCATTCGCTTTTCAGGGTGGATATTACACTTAGAGTTACTGTTAGGACCACGAAGAAGCGCAAAAGGAACCACGCTACCGACAGCTAATTTATTCATTGGTTTCTACGAATCGTCCGTTTCCCATTCAATGATCCTGCGATCGCATCTGGCAGAATTGTAGAATTCTGAAAGTTTTCATTTGATGGCCGATCGATTTTAAAATGTAATATAGCCCGATCACATCCATTTAGCCAAGCGAAAACGATTCACAAAATATGGTGGGCAATTGTGATTTACATTATATCCCGATCACATCAAATCTCTCAAATAAATAACGCTATTGCGGTCTGACCACAATATCGCTTGGGCAGAATACAATTAAATACAATAACTTAGTTAGCTTTTTGTCAGTTTCCTATTGCATTAAGTTTAATCAAATCAGTGACGTATTGTTTATATTTTGATTGCAGGCAACTTGATCAGATAAAATAAGAAAAATAATTTATCCAATTATTGGTCAATTGCGAATTACAATGTACGTCATTTATTGAATACAACTTCCAAAATTCCTATATCAGTATTGCCGTCAATTTGAAACAACATTTGTGTAATAAAATTAAAGTGGTCAATTTCAAATGGCTTACTGAACATATTTAAATACGATACTCACCACATATTACCTATAATTACAATCAGAAAGACTCCATGGAGTCTCTTAAGTCTAAATAATGAGACAGACTCGGAGCTGCTTCTCATGCAGCATATCTAAGATTCATGCAAATGTGCCTTTAAGTTAGCTTAGGCAATTAATCTAGCTGAACCTAGCCAATCCAAGCCTATTGATGATCACTTTACTTTATTTTAACGTAACCTAACTTTGCACATACCTTCAGCTACGCACAGAAAAATGGTTGTTTACCATTAAGCAAAATTAGTTCACCTTGTCGTTTGAATTTGCGCCAATGCACATTTTCGTTTGTGACGAACAACAGATGAACAACAGCGTTGTGATGAACAACAGGGTCTTTTACGATTAATTATTTTTGCTTTGTACCTAAAACAATACTTCGTTAGTAATAAGAAACCAGGTGTTTTTTATCGTAAAGAACATTCTTTTCTGCGTGTAGGTCATATACTTTACCCGGACCGCAGATACTTTATTGGTGCGTTAGGTGATGCTACAATATAATTATGGCAGTAGCTCGGTTCTTCGAACGACCTTATACTTGAATAAATCACTACTGGAAGATACTTGCTAGATCAAATTATGTAAGAACTCTTTACTCGAGTGCATTTCCGATGATCGAACACGCGAGGGCAATGAGCGTGCATTTGATTGAATGCTTGCCAGCCAATACAGCTGTCGTCCATTCGTTACTCGAATTTTTTACTAGTCTCTTACCAGTTCTTCAAGTACTGTACTTACTGTTGTCTCATCGCTTACTGCCTGCAAGCATACTGAGTGTGATGTTTTCCTCTTCCACGAGTGTGTTCATTTTTTCTCCCATGCATTTGTTTTGCCTATAGCAAGCCTTAATTTTTACTCCTTACGCACACACAGTATAACGATGACGTATGCTATATTGCCGCAGATCTGTTTAGGAACCTTTTGCTGTAATGGCGACTGAGGTGTTAACGATTATACTGCTATTATCGCTATTCTTATTATTCACTCTAAAAGTTTTCTCCACGCTTATAAGTACAATATTGGGCACAACATTTCGGCCTTACACGCTGGCTGGTCACCTGGAAAAATGAAATAATAAATAGGTTATGGATACACAGTTCTGATACCATGATGTAAAATTCATAAACTGTCATCATTTGCAATTTGGTCTACTTTGTGCCTATCGGCTTTGAACAGAGAGTGAAAGGATGGGCTCAGTCTCCAGCTGACTAAATTTTTGGTTGTTTTTTAAAGCATGACAGCAAATGGGCAGAGAAACAAATAGAAGCATAAGTAAACTAGAGCACTCTGAGAGCGCATACCTCCGCCAAGTAAGGCAACGGTAACGAAAAATTCAAATTGGCTCTGAAACCATGATTTCTCTTGTGTCAACTCCAAAATCTAATCACTTGTGCCTTCTATTAGTTTGAACTGTTTCGGCAATTTTTTGAAGATCCTTTCATAACTGTTTGAGTTATGCTGCTAACAAACATTATGAAAAACATAAGTCAAACATACAAACGAACCAACCAATATTCACCAAATTTCCTCATTTATATCTTTTAACATTACTAACAGCTCCAGCAAATTTCAGGAAGATCCATTTAAAACTTTTTGAGTTATTTCGTAACGAACCTTATGACAAACACAATTGAAACATAGAAACGAATGAGCCGATTTGCACCAAAATTTGATCATTCATGTCTTTTAATGTCTTTTAATAGTACTAACAATTCCTATAGGTTTCATAAAGATTCACCCAAAACTTTTGAGTTATTGCTCTAAGAAACATAAAATCATACCTTTCACAAAAATTTGGTCATTTACTCTTTATGATGTACCTAACAACTCATGTAAATTTCATAGATATCCGTCCATAACTTTTAGAGTTATGGCACTGAGAAAAATAAGGAAGACAAACAAACAAGCAAACAAACGGATGGACGAATCTTCACCAAAATTTAATCATCTGTTCCTCCTAACATACCTAAAAATCCCTGTAAATTTCGTCAAATGAATTCATAACTTTTTGAGTTATCTTGGTGACCGACAGACAGATACAGAGACAGACAAACAGTCAAACAGACAAAGAGACACACAGACAGACAGACAGATAAACCCGTCGAAAACATAACCTCCTTGGCGGAAGGTAATAAATAGATGCATGCATTACTCTCTTTATTATATTGTCTGATTTCTTTGTAATTCACCTATGGCATTATAAATTCTATCTTTATTTTAGTGGTTTGATACTTATTACCATTGTTGTTTTGCTAATCGAGGATGGAACCTGGATTTCCTTTATTTTCATTAATCGAGAAGTATAATAAATAGACACGTTCACTGTTTTTCTCAGAAGTAGCGTGCTGTGAGTGAAATGAAAGTCATCATTTATCATCATTTACAGCTGTATAAAAATTGAGCTACTAGCTTACAGTTACCCTGGCATCAAACGCAAGCACGAACATAGATGATACAAAATATACAATTTTTTCGTCGCTCTACACGGAGCGGCAAAATAATTACCTACGCCAAGGAGGTTATGTTTTCGTCGTGTTTGTCTGTCTCTTTGTCTACCTGTAACCAATATAAATCAAAAAGTTATGAACCGATTTCGATGTAATTTACAGGGATTGTTAGGTATGTTAAGTGGAACAGATGATTAACTTTTGGTGAAGATATGTCCATCCGTTTGTTTGTTTGTTTGTCTGCCTCATTATTCTCGATGCCATAACACAAAAAGTTAGGGATGGATTTCGATAAAATTAACATGAGTTGTTGGGTATATAACAAAGAGTATCTGACCAAATTTTGGTATTGATCCGTTTGTTCGTTCGTTCGTTTGTCTATGTTTTTAATTTTATGCTTGTTAGCACAATAACTCAAAAAATAATTAATGGATCTTTATGAAATTTATAGGGGTTGTTAATAATGTTAAAAGACATAAATGATCAAATTTTGGTGCAGATCGATTTGTTCGTTTGTATGTTTGACTCATGTTTGTCATAACGTTTGTTAACAGTTTAACTCAAACAGTCACGAACGGATTTTCAAGAAAATTGAACAAGCTGTTATTAATATAAAAAGGCACAAATGATTAGATTTTGGAGTTTATACAAAGAAAATTATGGTTTCAGAACAAATTTGATTTTTTTGCTACCGTTGCCTCACTTGGCGGAGGTATGCGCTCTCAGAGTGCTCTAGTTTGCTATGGTATTGCGTTAACACAATGTCGGGATCCGTCATACCAGGGCAAATTTCATCGAAAGAAAATGTGATAGCATGTTAATATGCCAGAAAATAATCGAAGATAAATCGACAATACTAGAATGATACCAATCGATAAGCAAGAGAGGTGTCACTGGGAGGAAGTGCGACATGCCCGTCTAATTAGCAAAAGTTTCTCAGTGACGGAAGACCAGGAGGCCCCAGGCAATAAAAATGCAGAGGTAATCGATGTTGCAATTGCTGGGTAGAGTGCAGACCAAAGAGAAAATGTTCATCGAAAGTCATGTGCCCAGTTTCTATTTTACAAAGTTGGTAGCATCATTGATGTACAAATTATGGTATTTACCCACTAGTTATAGCCTTTTTCTGTTCGCATTAAGCGTCGGTTTTCGTAAGAACAGTGCTGATTAAAATGATTTGAAAGCCTGTTTTTAGGTTCACTTACCCTCTCCATAGGAAATAATTGCTCTTTATGGATACATTTAAATGGTAGTCACAATACTGAATCCACTGAAGAGTATCTTTGTTAATGAAATTGGTGATTTGAAAACCACCCCCGCCGTGAAACATTTGAGGTATGCCCATCACTTGCCACGGGGAAGGAACCCCTCATTAAGCCAAGCGCATTCAGTGGGTCCTTAGGGAATTTCAGAAGAAATAACGCATGCCAAGGCCCACCCATCAACAAGCCATACGCATTCAGTAGGTCCTTAGCGCATTTCAGAAGAAATAAATGCGCATCCACCCACCCAACTTTCAGCTTACATGGGGTGACCGCATGGCTGTAATGCACATGAAAAAGTCTACGGATATCTAAAACACGATTAGCGCAACACTTATTAGTTTCCGCATGTGCTATGCATCACAGTTCTCAGTGGCGTGACCAGGATGTCCTCCCAATATCAATCACACTACACGTGCGGTTCGTCGTCATTTAGGCATAAAATGATCGCAAAAGTTCGACTGGCGAAGAAGAGAGTTTCACTGATGCGTGATCAGAGGGCTTGTTGCGTGGCTCATTCGGCGAGTCCGGCCGGAGAGTACTGAGCCTTAATAGCCCGTTCGTTTTCTTTGTCCAAGCGAGGGCTCGAAAACGGGCTAGTAGAGAACCGATAGTGCCTGTAACTGGTGGTTTTCGAGCTACTTCCGTCTCCGTTCCGGACCGGCAGAGACACTAGGCCTGTTCATGAGGCGGGATTAACCTCCAAGGTCCGAAACAACACAGTCTATGCAACTTTTTTTAGGAAAGTTGTTATTGAATGCGGGCGATGAACATTACTGCAGAGCTACTTTTGGCGATACCGCTGCATGCTCACCGTGAACACGTCCAACCTTGTCCAACAATGCGGGATTGAAGATTCATTGACGTCACCAAAAGAAGTCAGCAGTCAATAAGTTTCAGTGAGAGTCGACAAGTTGATTATGGTAACAGAGGGCTATTCATAACTTAGGTATAACTCTGGTACAAGACACTCACCGTCATTATATGGCGAGAGAAATGAATCATCACGAAGGATAATAGAGACATTTATTGGCCCATGAAGAGGCCTATGGTCCCGAGGGTCTGTGCCCAGAAATGGCGTGCAGACGGGCTGCATGATGCCGGATGGCTGCTTGATTGATACGACCAAACACGGCGGTTTATCGATGATTGATACATTGTAAACAATGAAGATGAGGCGATTGTGGAAGGTCAAGCACTGCTGGCATGACTGTTTCATGAAGATTGATATGCTGCGAACAATGAAGACTAAATGACTGAGCGAGAAGCTAAATATTAATGCATAATAATGATACGACTGTTTACAGCTGATAAACTACAGCGAATAATCTGACTGACAGTGCGGTGAACATTTAGCTCGATATAGTTGAACAATCGTTATTGTATTTTAAGCAGCACGAGATTAGACCATTGAGGGTGTAAAGTATAGATAACAAGCTCATTGAACATTGAGTGACATGCTGTAAGCCACAGATAGCAAGCAGCTCCCATGAGGGGCACACTTAGAGGGATGATGGAAGACTCTGTGACTTACTTTATGCAAACAGCAAGAGATTAGACGATTAAAGTTGTGATGTACAGATGGTATAATCATTGAGCGTTGATAGACATACCATGAGTCACAGAGAGAAAGCGATTTCTGTGAGGGACATGGGGTAATACTGGAATGCTTACGGACTTATTTTGTATAAACAACAGGAGAATAGACGATTGAGGGTGTGAAGTATAGATAGCTTGGTCACTGGACACTGATGAATAATCATGCAATGGACAGAAAATAAGGGACTTCAGGCGCTGGAGCACAGTTAGTTAAGTACATGAAAGATATTTGACGTATGAGATTGTACAGTTATAATACACGCTTAAATAAGACAATAATTATGGTGATGGATTGTTGATCAGTCGTCATGAAGCGCGTATAGAAAAGGTGTCAACGTGCCACGTTCAACTTTGGCAATGTGTTTCTCATATACGTTCAGGTAAGAACGTGGATTCAAGGTGCATCTTAGTTTCTAATTCAAGAAGACCAGATACACAACGTACCTTTACGCTGACCGAGCACTATTGATATTACAGCATGCCCTAAATATTTGAATCTGCTTGCCGAGCAGGTACGGAGCATAAATAGTGGAAATGTTCCTTCGACGACCGTCTGAGTACAGGCATTTACGGTTTGTTGCCGTGATAGTGGACGACATTTCTGGTGTTATTTTAACCGGTGTAGAGTTCCCGCGCTGTCATAAATGACTGCTAGTAATTTTGACTTGGTGGTTTCTGTTTTAACTGGTTTTGGCGGTGGTCGTTGCAGTTATCTTATATGAGAGAACCTATTCCACGCTATCCTAGCCTGTCCTAGTCACTGTACGGAAATGTAGGTACCTCGTCTTGCACTATTCGAACCTAACATGCACGACCTAACTCAAACATGCCTAACCTAGCAAATCCAACCTAACCCAGCATTCCTAACCTAACGTATCCGACAGTCTTCAGCAGATTCACTGCCGAAAGGGCCGCCGTTCTAAATTGTGCATGAAAGTTAAGATAAATATTTGATGCATATGACGTAGTCTGGTGGTGCAGTATTGCCGTATCACAGGTCTTTGATCTACCTGTACGAACACGTTCACTAGATCACGCTCAGGTTCACATGTCCTCAAGTCTCCCCGACTGCAAGCCTCCGTTTCACAGATACTGTGCCTTTAAATTTTCAACGGTCGAATTTTTTATTATCTTAATATACGACATACATATGTAAATAAAATATGATAAGCTCATACTTAAAATAGATAATTTCTAGTAATCTTTCCATGTGAATCTTCAAACGTTTATATGTTATACTCTAAAAAATGACTTTACTGGGGACGTCGAAGAACAAATTTCTTTGCACTTGGTAAAAAGAACCAAAACCTGTGCATTTTTTCCCTTGCACTTGTGACTTTAAAGGACGTAAAATCAAGAAAATCACAATAGTATGTCTACTCACCTTAGTATGTATGCAGGAACACATAAGTTGACTTAGCTCGTCCAATACGCAAACAATAAAAATACGGCTATTTGGTACTAACTTCATACTGCCAGAAAACATAGTTACCATTTGTCAGAGAGCGAGAAATTCATTTCCCCTCAGTATATATTACGAAATCACTAGTTTTTAGATTGAATCACATTAGTACACAGGAACTCACCTAAATTGTAGCTCATTCAAATAACCTACAGCAGTGTAGAACACGCGTCAGAAACACTGCCTTCGACAAGACACACAAAAAAAAAACTTTCACTCAATCAAGAAAACCCGAAACATTTTTGGATCTACTGACCTTCTTGGCATGGTGCAGAAAGGCAGTCGATCCACAGATCCCATTTGGTTGGTTCTTGGCAGGTCCAGAAGGTCGGGGAAGGGGCTGCTGTAGCCAATAAGAGAAGTTTGGGAGCTTGTGAGCCCGTTGGACCGAACAAAACTGGTTTCTTTGTAAATTTCTTTTAGGAGCGGATCGGTTTCTCCTCCGTCTGATTTTGGCATCTCGACATACGAAACTGTTTTGGAAATACCCTTCAGGCCCAGCGTGTTTTGCTTAGCAGTTTTGCCCTGACAGGAGCTACTTGAATTGGATGGATTTAACTTTTCAAAAATAATTTGATCACCACTTCCATCTTTGCTAGTGATGATATTTTTCTCATCGATGATTTTGAACTTGCTGAAATTTTCGGACGTTGGCACAACATGATAATCAACTTCCATTTTGGTTCTACTTAATTGACTATTTTGTTCTCTTATAGATACTTGTGGACTTGGTTGACTCGTATTAGACACTACTTTAATAGGCAAACGAGTTCTTTTGTTTTTACGGTATAAAACTGCACAAGAGACTATACACACTAAGGAAATGAAAGCTACAATACCGAAGAGGGCACCCGTAACAAACACTTTATCTAAAGCTATGAGTGCCGTTTCCTTGATTCGATGCGAAACTTTTAAGGTAAGATTCGTTTCTACACGACCAGCTTTGTTTTCGGCAACGCATCGATATGTTCCTTGATCCTGAACAGCCGCTCCAGCAATGGTCAAATTGGACACCCGTGCGTCTCTTTTAGGAGCTACTAACTCGAGCACTCTGTACCTCTGGTCCGTCTGCGCCGAGGTGTTTATGACGGGTCTATCGTCCACTAACCACGTTACGGCAGCATTTGGATCTGTTTCCACTCTACAAGCAAGTGATACATTGTCTCCATGCGAGGCTAGAACTCGCTGGGCAACTGCCGTCACAAGCGGAACACATACAAACTCATCTTCTCCGAGTGTCTGCCAACGTCGGCCTTTGAGTCTTTCGGGACTGTCGCAATGGGGAGGAATGGACGCCGCCACATTGCGCTGGAACAGCCATTGGCGTAAAAGTCGTAAATGGCAGTCGCAGTGCCATGGGTTGTTATCGACGTGGAGTCCATGTAGCGCAACTAATGGTTTCAGTACGTTAACCGAAAGAGTGGTTAAATAATTTCCAGAAAGCTTCAAAACTTCCAGCCGAGAAAGCGTTTGGAAAGCTTGAACATGGATGGAGGTGATGTTGTTGTAGCTTATGTCTAACCGAACTAGCGAAGGGACAGTGGTGAAAATAGAAGCAGGAAGAGGACCCAAATTGTTACGTGCGAGGTAGAGGTTCCGTAGCCCAGAGATGTCACTCAAGGCTGCTGTTGGTACGGCGTTTAAATAGTTATCGCTCAGGTCGAGTTCAACCAAATTAGCAAGTTTATCAAAGGCTCCCTTTTCCAGTAGTCGCAGCTGACAGAAATTCATCCATACCTTCTGTAGGTTGACCAAACCAGTATCGATGAAGGCTCCTCGGGGGAGTATGGTTAGCCGATTCTTTCTCAAGTCTAAAACCTGCGTTGTTGGGTCGAGTCCTTTTGGAATGTCAATGAAGTCTGCTTCATGACAAGTAACGTGTTCTTTACCATCTCTCCACTTGCATTGGCACACCGCTGGGCAGCCCGACAGCACCCTTGTCAACAACCCGCAGAACAGCAAGGCACGGACGAACAACCTCGGTGCGAATATCGCCTCACGAAAACTGCTCTTGATCATGTCGACATCGGATCACTTTGTAAGGCAACATCGCTGCCGCGTCTACTTAGAGGTTGGAGCAGGAAAACTTCCTGTTCGTTTGCACAGTAATCGTAATGCCCGTCTTGACATTTGATCGAAATCCTGCAATATTCTCTAGTAGATATAGATAATATCACATAAAAATTTTAGAACCATAACTGCAACTGTGCTCCTTGTGACGCTCGGCTAATGAATGCCATAATGCTGCTGTTTAAAACAAAATAATACAGTGAGGTTATCCTTTTTCTAGTTGTCATAATTTCAGTTTCAAGTTTTCACACGTTCCATAAAAATAACATTACGCTCTACATTTACAAAATTCTCTTTTGGCATCTGATATAATGCTAGACTATTCAGCAGTCTTTATGGGGAATAAGATTTTATTTCTGAATTTTAGCAGGCCGTGCTTTAAAGTTCTCAAGTGAATTTTGATTCCATGAATAATGCTCACAGTGAAGACTGAAGTTGATAATCTTTACACAGTCTCAGTCTCTGCTTGAAGTTAGAAATGCTCATCTCCTTCTGATTCAGAAACTTACTTCTCAGATAAAAAGTTTCAGAAATATCGAGGGATTTCTTTGTCATTCGAGTCTTCAAGGGAAGAGTTGTTGCTAACGACTTCACTCAGACCTGAAAAAGAAAAAGAAAATATTATTATTTGAGTCCTGCGTCGTCATTTAAAATCATGGCAGAAAATTATTAATTAAATAATACACTCCTTTCAGTTTTCGTTCCTATCACCGCTTCTGAAAAACTTCCTAAACAGATATAGTTTCCACTGTACCAGGCGCACTATCGTCTCTCACGACGATTTTGCGTTCACGTAAGCTTTCCTGCGCGCGCTTCCACTAAAATAAACACTACCTTGGCAAACCTAACCTAGCCTAACCTAACCTACCCTTACCTAACCTAACCTCCTTACGTAACCTTCTGACCTAACCTAACATTCTAACCTAACCTAACCTTACCTAACCCAACCTAACCTAACCTAACCAAGCTAACCCAATCCAACCTTTCTAACCTTACCTAACCTTATCTAACGTTACCTAACATTATCTAACGTTACCTAACGTTACCTAACGTTACCTAATGTTACCTAACCTTTCCTAACCTAACCTAGCAAAACTTAATCAGCGATACAGCGAGCAGCGCGGCGCACCAACTTGAATGCCGCTCGCGATCTGCCTACACAAACACACACACACAAACATCTCCGTCATGAGAGACGATAGCGCTACCCGGCCCTCAGCTCATGATGGGTTACTTGAGAAGACGATTAACGAAGGCAGCTGAAAGGTCATTTTGTGAGAACACAAACAAGAAGAAATGCGAGAGTATTCCATCAGCGTAATTATTTTTTGATGCTATTTTAATGACTTTTGGGCACCAATTACGAGAACAAGCATGAGGATATTCACTAAAGCGTACTCAACTGTACAGGATGTTTGAGGCAATGCTAGTCTTATGAGAAAGTATCTTTGGCTTCTGCAGTTTTGGGTTTACTGATAAAATTAGAATCTTGGCTGAAACCCACAGCGTGTAGCAGAGCACAGTTATTTCACCGAAGACCCTGAGCAAAGACTCCTCTACCGACGCAACCTTGACGGAGCCCCAAACAGACAATGCCAAGAGACACGGTACCGTTGCCTATTGAGCCTCGCCTTTGCATCGCTGCAGCGATTGTAACCTAACATACCACAGCTATGTCCCGAATAAAATTTTCAGTAGCCCCAGTAGCTGATTTAAGATTTTACTTTTTCAAGTTCCCCTGTAATCACGGACCGTAACGTCACCTATGCACATGATGAGTTGCATGATGGACACTACTTGGACCTCGTCCTAAAACTTCACAGGCAGTTAGGAGAAGTCAAGAAGTCTATTAGGGATACCGCAGTGCATTTGTCGTGCAGAGAGTGCTCCTATACTGCGTAACAACAACAACAACAACAAAAAGTTTAATCAAATCAGCCCACATAAGTGGGGCGAAACATAGACACATCGCCGCATTATGCTGGGACGAGCGTTCGCAGCACCAGAGGCGACTGCAGATTATGGCAACAAGCGTATCTCGGGTGCTGCAAATTCCCACGAATTTATTGCGGCGCAAATTTGCAAATCTTGGAAATTTAGAAGACTAGCAACAAAGACGAGCAAGTTACTGAGTCGAGGCAATAATCCTCTTGCATCGTAGGCATTCATTAGTCAGCTAAGCCATTGGAGCAGCTTAGCGCCCTGTTGTAACGAGTGATATAGTGGCTAACGAAAGGTGCAGGTGATGCCGAGTAAACACGGAGTTCATTTGTGAGCCACCGCTACATTTTCCTAGTCACTGGAAAAGTGCATAGTATCCATACTTATTATTAGTGATTCTGGTTGGTTTCTGAATACTTGAGTGGTATAGTTTCTGCATCAGGCTATAATGCAGGGTGGTTAAAGAAGTATGTGAAGTTCTTCAGCTTTATTTATATGCATCACATATACAACAATTGTAAATAAAGTAAATTACAAGTAGTAAGCAACTAAGGCATAGATGAGTGAAATGGAGACTAAGTGTTACCATCAAGGTGTAGACAAGTAAGGTATGACGTCTACACAGTCATTACAGCTCGTGCTTACCGGACACATATATATGCACCAGATAACTGCTGATAAGCACATTTACGATTTGAAATTCGGCATTATTCCCAAGCATCCGTTGATCATTGAAAGGCGGGCAGTCACACAAAATCATCTGCTAGAATATATAATATATGTTTGTGAGCCTGGTAGGCATACGAGCCTAAAAGGTTACAACGGAAGTTTGAGTGACAATAGTAAGGGTAATGCCTTCCGCTGGATCCATCAATAAGTAGCTTGAGTCTCTAAACTAAGATCTTAATTAATTTCGGTATATGGTTCGTTCTGGTACATACCAGTCCGATGTATTCCTCTATTATCTCTTATGACCGCCCTAGCAGTCTGTCTCATATGGATAAGAATATAGCTAGTTATGCGTTTTACATGTATAACATATCTAGCTGGAGTATACATCTGTATGTAAAACAAACATAATTATATAACAATTTCTCCCACAGAATAGAGGCAGGTAACCAGTGTTCTTAATTGCTGAACACCTTGTACGGCATATACTGTAGATGCAGGAAGCACATTGCCTGCAGGGCGAGTTCACAATATCATTCTGGGTATGCAACTCACTGAATCCAACAGACGGTCCAGCAAACTAAAGCAGCTATGCCCAGACAGGAGACCAATACTCTAACACAGCCAGCCTTCACCAAGCACAGTACCTAGTGATCTTACGTAGTAGCTCCAACCTACTTGAAACGTTTCAGACCAGACGCTAATATGCACCTCATATGTAAGCTTTTATCAGAGGACACCGAGCATCTTTGAAGATGCAAAACCCTGCGTTATAGTGCGGGGGATCTTTAAATGTAACTTAGTATTGAGTTTATAACGTCCAAATTAATTAACAATTACATATTCAGTGTAGTAGTTTTGCTGGACTACTTGCACCTGTCGGATATGACTGGGTAATTTCTTTCACTCTTGATTGCAAGGTGATTTCCTCCACAATGGGCTGGGATACTGTGGCAGAAACTTCTGTACCTTTACGCATATAAAGCTAGGAGTTGTTTTCCGGACAGCAGAGTCGGCATGATCGCTTAGCTGCTGTGTAACTTTTGTTTCCATCCTGAGCCAGGAGCTCATTTTTGGCGTTAGTACAGCAGCTGAACTCGGTCTCTTGGGTGTTGCATCAGCAAAGAAAGCAAATGTTTTGCGCTCCTAACTCAGCTTTGGTCCGACTGAGGCGCGGCCCCTCTTAGGAGGTAACGTGGGCGGAGGCCTGCAACACGTGCCTGCGTGATCGAAACGTCTCGACATATTTCCTCCATGCGGTCAAAGAGGGGGGTGTTCCAGCTCCGTCCTCTTGGAATAACCTAACAACAACTACCTCAGCTGAAAGGTTGAAACCATTGCGAGTCACGTTACTAATACAGCTAACCTTCACGATTACCGACCACCCCGGCTGAAGCTGAAACAGCAGCGTGTCATCAACGAAAAAAGCTAATTTTCGTATTACGAGCCTCGACTGAAATGGGGAGCGGCAACGTCATGAGCATTGGGTATGACTAACGGGATGTTATACGGTAAGTTTTCGTCTTCTTCCTAATTCTCTTTAATATCTTTACTGACAATATCCACATCCAACTGGACGCAGATGGGGTAGGGTGCTATGTCAATGGTAATGCAGTAAATGTTTCACTTATGTTCACTATTCTTACCTCTCCCAATTCCATCGGACTAAAATCTGCATTCGATTAGCGGGCATTACCCTACTAAACTATGTATTAAATATATTACCGTGCTGTTAAAGCGGTATGTATGTACATATATTAAACCTAGGAGAAAAACTTGCCCTCTTATAAAGTCACTCATTCTATAGAGTCACTTATGCGAACAGCTTCGCTTACTTGGATAGTAAAAGCATTGAAGATCTTCGTGAAAACCAGAATATAGAAAAAACGCCAAAGCTCCACTCAATGGGCAATATACTTATTAGGAAGTTTTGGTCAAAACTATGAAGAGGTTAGACGCCAGCTGTTTCGCAGCTATTGTCATCAATGTATGTATTGTAACTCGCTTTTGTCGTAATTTAAACAGAAGTCTGTTGGACACCAACGGGTAGCCTATACTGACATATTTCGTAGGTTAATGGATGAACACAGGACAGCTAGAGCAGGTATGATACCTGCTGAGAAGAATACCGATTGCCACAAAGTCAGGAGAAGGAAATGCGCTCTCAGTTTATAAATCAGGATTGAAAATGTCGACAACTCCTTACTCAAAATATTCCGTGATGTCCCAGGCAACAAATTGTCTCACAAGTACAGCCAATGGTAGCTCATACTGTTACCGGACAGGGACCGAGCAATAGGCCGTAACACAGCGCAGTAAGCACTGTAGTAATTGTAGTACCTATCTAATTTTGTGTCTAATATTGCTCTTGTGAAAAGCTCTAACTCGAGAATTTACACCATGTTCCTAAGTGTACTTTATAAAATGTATTTACTATTATTATTATTATGAAGTTGAAACACGCCTGTGTCAAAGAGCTATGGAAGGTAATTTTTGTCATCAAAACCCCGGCTGAAGCTCAAGCGCTTGCGTGTGGCACAGATTAACGTTAAATTCAAGGAAGCTCATTCTTGGTGTTAGCACCTCGGCTGAAGCTCAAGCGCTTGCGTGTAGCACAGATTAACGTTAAATTCAAGGAAGCTCATTCTTGGCGTTAGCACCTCGGCTGAAGCTCAAGCGCTTGCGTGTAGCACAGATAAACGTTAGATCCAAGGAAGCTCATTCCTGGCGTTAGCACCTCGGCTGAAGCTCAAGCGTTTGCGTGTAGCACAGATAAACGTTAGATCATTCACAGTGAGGATCTTGTCTCTGACATTAATGACTTGACTGTGTCCATTTTGGAGAGGTTTGTCCCTAAGAGGACTATACTTGTGAGGTCTCGGGATAAGCCGTGGTTTGACGACCAGTGTCGGTTAGCGTTCGAACCTAAACAGGCGGCTTATCAGGCATGGCGGCGTTCGCGTGACCACACGTTGTGGCAGACCTATGTTGATCGTAGG
>LQNS02276924.1:15792415-15803347 GCA_001587735.2 Parhyale hawaiensis | reverse complement strand
AGCTAATCTCCAGTTAAAATAAAAAAGGAGTAAGTCATATCAGTTAGCATTAAGTTCTTAGTATTTTTGAATGTAATCAAGCGTATTTCTACACCAGTGTGATGTTATATTGAATAAGAACAATGATAGATATTTGCAATAAATCTACATCAGTGACGGATTTTTCACACTGAAAAATAAGTATGTATCAGAAAAATAACTAGGAAAAAGGTATGAGAAGTATCACCCGCTAATATATCGTCATATGCTTATGCTAACGTGCATATCATATACTTGCCAGAACATGCAGAAGCATTATTTGTTGTAAGATTTTGTACTGCCTTTCGCTATCAAAATACTAAGCACAGCACATCACGCTTCAATAATTCTTCAGCGAATTGCTCTTCATGCTGTCTGGTTTTGAATCTCGGCAAAATTCTTCAATTTATTGCACGTAAATTATACAGAACCAATACACAAGAGATATTTACAGGTGGAAAAGTGAAAAACAGATGCCTGACTTATTTTATATTTCCTTCTAATCCTGTGCGTCGTAATTTAAAGTTCGTGCTGCACTAAGATTGCCAGGCTGTAGCAGTGAAGGAAGTGGCTGATGACCAAGTTCTCTTGCTTTATTTATTTTATTTCGATCTTAGGGTAAATCACTTTGCGGAACAAGTGAAAATTACTGAAAAACATCAAAGCAGCACTGAACATCAATTAAGTGCTTTTAGCGCAATAGGAGAATAATTATTTTTCAATGTTAATGCTGGTGTAAACCACACATACTCATATATATATATATAAATGATGTCGCCGTTTCCCTGTATTAGTAATTTATGAACATGGCACTTCACCAACTGACTATGTCACAGGTACATTCGGTTCCGGTTGCTGACCTCGAAGCTTCCTGCTAATTTCCGATAGCCTGTTCCTACGTAAGTGCGTTGTTTACAGATTATTATTATTATTATTACCATCGTTCAGAAGAAGCAAAGTTCCTTCACAGCAAGATGTAGCAGCATTAATGGATGGCATGTGAATTTAGAAATTCCTTAGTCAAATATTCAAGCATGAAATTTCATTCGAGATAACGCATGGGTGTAGAATTGGATAGCTCGAAGATTCCGTAGGTATACAGTTTACATTTGTAATTACAAGTAGGTGCAAAACTAATTACCTGTAATAAATAATCAGCCATAAGAGTTGCATACGTGATAACGCACATTAGATTAGATAGGTGGCAATAGACGGATCAGCAAGCCCATTCCCACAGAGGCACCGGGACTTACGCCCCGACCCTCTATGAGCTTTCGCCATTAGAGCAGAACTTACGAGTACTGTCTTCAATATGCCTTTGTGACCATGCATATGAATAATTCTGTCTTATTGGCTGAAATATTCACGCATTAGAGATACATTGGTGATATCTCATTAGTGAAGAAGTTACTGACTCAAATACTCCCGCATGTTGGCCGCAGTTTTGATAAGGCAGAGGTACAGAACTTTCTAGCTCACCCTATTAACTTGTAATTGATCCGTTTGTGATGCTTCAGGTGTCATATCACCAAAGGGACAGAATTTTCTAGCTCACACTATTCACTTGTAAATGATCCGTTCGTAATGCATCACTTGTCCTATAAGCCTTCAATTAACCCTATAAGGACCAGCGTATATTATATACGTTTCAAAAAGCAGTCTTCCTAAGAGAAGCGTTCTTCTTATATGGTAGTAATAATCCAAGTTCTTGGGCTTGTTCCTGCCCAGTGAAGCGGAGAGAGCTGGTGATTGTATAGGCAACAGTACGAGGCTCTACTCGTGTGTCCACTCCATGCGAGCAATGTCTGTTAGGAACTCGACTCCTCTCAAACTCTTGCCGTACATGTTGTGCTAGAACATGGGCTGTGAATTTCTGTGAGGAGTCTACTATTTTCTTTAATTTTCTGTTTAAATGTGTGCTCCTCTTGTAGCTGGTCCACAAGCGCAACAGAATATCGGCAACACTTGTTTATTATCCAGTGTTTCTTGATACAAAAAACATTGACGTGAATAAGATTGCACTGTTGCGAGTTCGTTACTAAATGGAGGTAAAGTTGTTAAACTTAATTTTAATCTAACTGTGATTAATGTAAATAATATTGGTATTATTTTAAAACTTTCAATATTCATAGTGTTTATTAACTTTTAATCAGCGGTGCAGAAAGTGGGAAAGAATTACAGTAGGTGTCTTCAGTGGCGTAAGCTCAAAAATAGCTAAATTTGATTTTCATAAGGTCTTGCAACCACTTTTGTTTAATCTACTAAGATTTCTCAGCGTTTCTATAGTGACATTTTCCTCAAAACAGGACTATTTTAGTCACTTTTTCTGGTGACGCATTGGAGAAAATGTAGCGATTTTGGCTACGCGTTCAGCACCGCCTATAGTCCGACTGTTGTACAGTTCTGCGTATCCAAGGGTGTTCTTTTAAAGCGCCGCTCAAATATATGGCTGCGCGTTTCAATTTCACTTTAACGAGCTCCTGCGCATCCGTCCCCGCATAGATCATTGAACGCTATCGCCAGGCGCAAATGATGATGAATTTTGCCGCTTGCGTTCGAAGGACGATTAGTCTTGATCGCAGCTCCAACGCCCTCTCATTTTTATCTATTATTAGAGAGAAGATTACCCTAAGAAGGACTCCCCGAAAACTTTGCTTAAGAATTGCGAAGAAAATTTCACCTCATCACTCACGCGATGCTATTACAGAGAGACCGACGATAGAAGCACTGAAGTTGAAAAGTTCTGAGGAGCTTTAAAGGGGCTTGGAAAGTATGTAAGAACTGCTCATCTTAGGGAATGGCCTCGAGGGATGTCCCTTTCAAACGGATGGGAACCTACGCAAGAAGGGCCCATATCTAGGAATTGGCTCAAAGAATATTCAATATAGACGGTCTGGAAATGCACGTATGAGAGGCCCTTCTCAATATATGTCACTTTGCAAGGGTTCAGAATAAAAGTGGAAGGATTCATTGCAAGGAGTGAGCTCAAAGAATGCTTGTATAAAGCTGCCAAAAATGCATCTGACCCTTGTTCACGAACCTTATATCCTCATCTGTAGGCTTTGCGTATGTATAGGGTGCATCTTACTCTTGGTTAGTGTTCTGGTGTTAAAAAAGGACTCATTTAATGGTGTGAGTTCGAGGCATATTCATTTAATAAGGGATTAAAAACGGTGTTAGGAGGGTAGATCTGAAGCGAATCTGCATGAGTCATGCAACTTTGAAAGAGCTCTAAAACCATAATGAAATGCGTCCTTGTAATCCAAGTCGCAGAGATTTTAGTTGATGACCCCTACTTTGAAAGATATACTTGTATTAAACATATTATAACTATTAGCATTTGAAAATGCCCTCACTCATGTTTACCACTTTTCTGGCAGAATTTGATTTCCATATGAGAAAAAAAAAATGTCGTTTTAGGCTAATCGCGAGTCGACACTTTGGTGGCATCTTCATAGGAATGGAAGTGCTGATCGGCCAGGGCATGTGCCATTGATCGGCCCAAGCAATAATGTGACGGGCCACTGTTCGGAGCATATGGCGAGTGGTTTGCAATATGCGACCTGACGTTGCCACGATGCAAACTTGCATTGTCGTATCCCTGGTCGTGTTCCTGTAATGCTCGGCTCAAAGGCGTCAATAATCGATAGCGATATCCGTGATTGTTTCGTGTGGTTTGACCGCTCATACTAAAGTTCAGCCAGTTGATTTCGTAAATTTGCGGAGCAGAAGCTTCGGTGTGCCAGAGTGTTCTTCATATTCAGCATCAAAATCATTATTTTTGTTGCGTTGAATCTAATCATTGCAGGTCATTTCCGAAATAGCATAGTCGCCGTTAGCTACAACAATAAATCCGAGTAATTCACTGCCGAATGCTTTTGAGTAAAGCAATAGAGTTAGATTCCCAGTAAATACTCTATCTTAGACTCGTAATGCGATATGTTAGACACTTTGAAAAAGGATATTGTTGCCACTTTGGTGATACAACCAACAATAATTAATTTTGCGTAGCTTTTACATAGTCCGAAGTTCCATGTAGGTCAGGGGTTTCCAAAAAGGGGTGCATGGTACCCCTAGAGGGATGCGAGAGGAATTTTCCAGGGGTACGAAATATTGTTTTGTTTCTCAGTCATTGACAAATTAACTTAAATTTTTGTCACAATAAAAAGTTAGTGTAAATTTCATTTGTCGTCATCATATGGGTACTAAATTTTGTAGGAGGTGCGAGAACAGGCATAGCAAAGTGCCAGGCATAGCAAAGTGGGAACCACTGGTATAGATGTAGCACCATTTCAAGCTACAAGCACGCACTTCCGTGAACACCATCCGACGGAAAGCAGTGAGAACTTATAGAAGATTCTTATATCTTACACGGCGCAGGTACGTCATATGCGTCATAATATATATCTCGCCTGTACGTCATTTTACGGCATAACGTATATTCATTTTTACATCATAGAACTATTCACAAAACTACACTGAAAAGAGTATAGTTACTACGACGAATCGCAATTCAACACAGCCGCCTCCTTAATTCATTTCGCCCTGCCTCTAAAGAAACTAATGAGAACTGCATCTGCCTAACCTTTTAAACATAATCCTGGAACGAAGTCCACATTGTGACACAGATTTATTGTTCCCGCGGGCCACGACGAAGAGAACCCATTTGCTCTAACAATCGTGCAGTGATTATGCGCGCCTTGACGTTACCGAATTTCGCAAGAATGGCCCGCGATGCAAATGTAATTTCTCCAGCAAGAGCCATTCTTTCTTCACCCTAAATTATAAGCACATTCCAAGTCAACGCTGGAATGAGGCATTGAATGGCGTAATTGCATTTCCGTGAGGAGCGCCAGCAGTGCTTGGGCTGGAATTAATTGTAGTCTCATTTACCTTAAAGATATACTTTTAGTGGGACAGTCGCAGAGATACATTTGGGCATGTAGGATTTAAAACCAGTGATGCAGCGCTGCTCGCTGGGAGGGAGACGGTGAAATTTGCTCGCTTGGAAGCCCTTCATTTTGACATTAATTAGAATAGCTAAAATCTAGACGTCAGGGAATCAGAGTCATTAGAAATTAGAGGGGTTAGATGCAGTGCTACAATATTCCACCCGGAATGAAGACAATAGGATTTAGCTGATTTGGATGTGCAATATTGTGTATCCTTCATAGAACGGTTGAAATAACAAAAATTTAAAAAATACAGAGTGATCTCTTCTGCGAGTCATTTACCTTTTAGGTTGAGGACATGGAAGTTTGGACACGGGAAAAAAAAATATATATATATTTTAATACTGTATGTGAAGCGATGCTGTCTGGTTCTTTATTGTCGTTATTAGCAACTTGACCCTGAGTGCGCCACGGTTATCATAATTTAAGGGGTTTCAGAGTGGGTGCGGCACTCGGTCACTATAGGGTGAGAGCTGGAACCCCGGGTTGAACCCGCTCCAGTCTCTGGGTTGTTTCTGTGTGGTGAAGTAGTGTATCATATTTAACAAGAAATTTCATTAATTGTGTACTACGGGTGTGTGATGTACCGCATGTGAAATCTCACCTATGTATTATCAAGGTTGTAAACGAGAGAAATGTGTTATACACCCGAGTTGGTCGAGGATGTTGGAGTATCTCATCGAAGTCAAGATCGAAAGTTAACCTGCCTATCGTGTGCCTGTAGGTAATAATACCAGTTTGTGTTCCTTATTGTGAATTTCTAATGTTGACGTTGAGGATTACATAAGTTTTACTTTATGACAGCATTTATCTTGAACGTCCCAAAAGTAACTACTACTTTCAAATGGGCGTATTCTCAATTGATAGTGATTGATATTGTTACTTACATTGGTTATTCTTGTAATTATTATTAATTGTTTGTTTTTATTATTATTTATCTTATCATTAACGCTAGCGGGACTCTTGGAAATAACACGGTTTATTAATATTTTCACTTCCTTTAATTTTACCTAATGTAGCGCATCTAACTTAAACTAACCTATCGAAAATAACGCCAGTCACTCACCACTGAGGAACTCATTCTAACGTAACGTAGTCCTACCTGAACACACTTTGTCTAACCTATCTTATATAGCACTCTGATTTTACTTCTGAATCTCGTAAAATTTAATGTTCTTGCAACAAAGGATTCGCACTTTGTATCTCGATGAAGGCATATATGTACGCACCCACTGCCTGCACTGTTCGCCTATATATTTGCACGCTATTTCCAAGCTCTATTTCCCATAGTATTCAGCTAATTGAGCCCATAATAATCTTCCAAATTTCCATATTTCTGTCGGTGCATACGATTTTTTATATTAAAACGAGGTCGGATGATTTTTAACTGTAGCCATTAGTTTTATGCTCTACTTGGTGCTACAGTTGTAGTAGAAAGTACAGGAGATAGTGAAATTTCTTCAACTACTGATTCTTGTGTTGGCGTAAGCCCCCTGTTCTCAAGACGTCACTGACTTCCCTTAAGCCCGGTGCCCACTTGGCAACTTTCGTTGGTACAGCAGCCTAGAGATAACTCAAGTAATTCGTTGAAGCTTCGTTTCACCTTGGGTAAACTTGAACTGTATAAAAATGTATTGGAAATACAACTGCAGGCAACGGTGAACATTCAACTATCTCTCTTAATTATGTATTAGCAGTTTACCTTCACAAAAATTGACATTTTATATATTAGAGTACGATGTTCACAGAAATCACACTGATGTCAGGACCACGACTGCTCCGTCGGATGAGTTGAGTCGGCTCTAGGTTGCAAGCGACAACGAAAGTTGTGCAGTGGGCACCGGGCCTTAGAAACTGCACTTTCGCTTCAAAAAATACTTTAGAGTGAAACTGCCCGAAAGCGCCCACTTTATGCTCAATCTCGTGCCGTTTCTTTGCTATTTATTTCGCTTCATAAAGAATGTCTTGAGATACCATCAATGCGAATATAATAATGCGTGTGTTTATATATGTATCTGTTTTATCTATGTACTTATAAGGCTCCGTTAATCTTGCTTACCTGATTGTTTGCTTGTATGGGACAGTGCACAGAATATTCCCAATTTTACGCGAGGAATAAACAAAGAGTGTAGGATAGGACGGGTTATTAGTGACCCAACGGGTCACATGCAGTATAATCAAGACAATATAATAAAAACCGTCATGTGTTTATTTGTTAAAAGAGGTTCATCGAGACCAATTTTGCTGCTGATACCGATACCAAAAATTGCCGATACTTTACCGAAACCGATACTTTTCAATATCAGACGGATACCTACAAATAAACCTAATTGTTTTGGGGAATGTAATTTTTAGCTTCAAAGTAAAGTTACATGAATTTCTTGAGAATATGTACATATGGGACCGTTAGTCACTAGAGTATGTCAAGGCTTAGTGGACCCAATGTGGAGTTTCACGATAAGATATGGGAAGGATCCAGCGGGTTACTGTGAGCTCCAACCAGTTGAATCTCCAATAATATTTGAATTTGCTATTTCTGATTAAATTTCTGTCCATAATAGTGAACCAGTTACGCTGTAAAAGGCTGAAAGTATAACCTTATGTGAAATCTGTTCACAACCAGTCAACTATTAAGGTTTAATTGACTGCCATTGTGAGACTAATAGGAGCAAATTTCATAAACGTTTTCCTCTCCTAAATTGCACGTACAGAGGTTGCTGCCTATTTTAGATTAAATTTCAGGCATTTTACTCTACCCAATTGCTTTGGACTTGCCAAATATTTGAGTCTGCTTTAGAAGATAAGGTTTTGACCATGTCAAAAGTAATTGATTTGCTACTACAGTATAACATCTCAGGGGCATATAATGGGCTACGAACCATTGTGTTAGGGTAATTAGATTTGCCCATTCTATGCTATAGAGAAGCGCATGTCCACCTAGAATAATTCAGCCACTGTTAGACCTTTGCGATACCATGCTTTCCTATCTACTTTTTTTCACACTATTTTCTCCTTCCGACTGATGATGAGTCTGTTCTTCCACTGCTTTCCAGGCTTGCTGGATAGCACGCTCAAAATTATTATAGATGACCCTTCTCGTGTATGTGTTTCAGGCATACAACATGTCCCTTCCATCTCGCGGTTCAACTCAGTAGTTGGTGGCCAGTGCGTCGTGCTAAAATTACTGGTTAAGTTAATGAAGCTAAAGCTAACAGCGCAATTAAAACTGATTTATCCAAAGCTTTCGATTACACTTTCTGAAATCTTGAGCGAATAAGATATGGTTATCTTTAGCTGGATGTGTCATTCAGTAACACATGCAGCACCTGAACGTCGATTCGTTTTGGCAACTAAAGCTAGTTTTGAGTAGCAAGTTTGTCAAGTTCAGAAGCTAATTTGATTAGATACGTTACTGAAAGTACGCCAATCAAACATTCTTGACTTATGAAAAGAAATCGCAAAACTTAGTAACTGAAAAACACCCAAACAAAATGGTAGTCTGCAAAAAGTAAAAGCAGCACGAAAATCATCACCAGAAGTAAAAAAAAAAAAGACGGAGCACACGATAGTCAAATGAATGAGTGCAAGATCTGATATGCGAAATGACGCCAGAAAAACCTGCAAACTTCTGCCTTTTCGTAGGAAGTTGATGAAACGTACATTATTTCTCACCCACGAGCGAAGCGAAGAGCCGTGATAATGTTTTCGTTGAAAATTTAAATATGCATATTTGTATATTTTCCTGTCTACTCAAGAAGAGGGAGAAGGAGTTGAGTAATATTTATAATTTTTGAAGGGAGTCAGGTGGGTTGACCTAGATGTAAAAATTCCAAAACCCTAGAGTTAGCGGGCCATCGAAATTGGAGACGTAAAAGTTTGCCTGTCCACCCAAAATGAGGGAGAAAGAGTTGAGCAATGTTCATATTTTTTACAAGGAATCAGGTGGGTTGACCTAGTTGTGAAATATACTATAACTCTAGAGTTAGCTGGCCATCATAAATGGCTGCGTTGAAATTTGCCACCCATTGCGGGTGAAGGTCTAACGCCAGGAGGCGTCCTAGGACAGTTATTACAGGAAATCGCTAGTCGGCTATCACTATGCGATGATTGATTCTCAATTAAGTTCGCTGTCATTTGACTAACAGACCAATCAGTCTTTCAGGAGACCATGGGAGCAAAAGATTTCGAGAGTAGACACGATCTTCCTATGGTTCTAACTATCGTGAGAACACGTTTCAGCCATTTCCTGTACGCGTTTAGTGTGATGAATAACAGATGTTTCCCCTTTAATAGCTTACACACTGCCTTTAATTACACTTGGATGGCGAGCCATACTAAACGCATTTGGATTCATCTGACGGGTGTGTGAGTTGGTGTCTGTGTGCCGAAATTGGTGCAGCGTGCAGCAGAGGTACATTTATAAAATAGTTATAGAAACAAAGGATATGTTTTGGTTTGTGCCATGTCTAGCCGCGGTACAGAAAAACATAAACAAGAAAGGACGACCAGTGGGAAATGAAGCACTTATACTCCATGTCTTTGTAATATCAAATGATGCCAAAGTAACCTAGCCTCGAAAAGTAAGATGATACTGAAATATCTGACTACAGTTATCTAAGCACTGCAGTACTTTTCTATTAACGGACCGGCCACGTAAAATATTAAATTATTTATCGTAACTCCACTGCCTACAGTGCGCCGTGAAGTGCAGTCGTGCAACTACATTATAGCTTCTGCACATTTATTTCAAATTAGCAAAACTTCTGTATTTCACAAAAAAAGGGAAGTTTTTGCTTCTGTTTTCGCTGTTTTTCTTTCATCTGCAGAGGGGGGACAAAGCTGAGGTTAGCCACTGACGGTTGACTATATTTTCATACTTTGTACTTTTGTTGGAGAGGTCGTCGCAGCATCCACAGCGTTCATATTTGACTTTTTTTTTTCTAAAAGTATCGGCGTTACCTGCAAAATCGACCCTTTTTGGCCGGTAGCACTGCCCACTCCCCAAGAGAAAAAAAAAGAGACTGATACATCGGGTACCGATACCGATAGTATCGATACATCTCTATTTGCTTATGTATATTTATATCTTTCGTATCACGCTCTTAGCGAAAGAGATAGGCGAAAAAATAGTCCAGGTTGCGAAACTTTAAAATTATGTTGCGTTTTTCATGGAGATCGAGGAACAAAAATTAGGCCAGGTTGCAGGAGATGATCAAATTAAAAATTTTAACTGCATACTTGAAAACACTTCTTGATCAACCAACGTTGAAATGCATACAATTACCATATATACAGCATTTTTAGTGCTGCCATGGAATGTAATTTTTAATAATTTCTATATACATTGGGCTATGTTATTAGCTCTCAGTTCACGACGCACATAATACAAATCGAGTAGATGATAAACGAAGCACAGTAGAAGCAATTTTTTACAATGCAGTAATGCAGTAATTGTTTTTTTCAGCTTGCTTTCTTCCTCTTACAAAGAAGTTTTTGCTTGAGCGCAATCAAATATATATGTACTAAAATTGTCGCATAATGCGCAGCGGGGAATTAAATTCTGTGATGCTGTATTACTTGCCAATATAAACTGACTCTTTTCTCATGCAATGTATGGGACTGGATGAGTGTGATTTTCAGATAATTTGAAACGGAGAGCACTCATCTGTTATGACAATCTGAGTTGGCCGTTATAGCGTATTCTTAACCCTACAAGGGAGGCCTGAGGTGTATTGCATCTCACCCTGCAGAAATTTGAATTTTTATTGCTTTCAAATTTCAGTTGAGTTGCTGGAAACTTGTGACTTTTCATAAAATGGCGCTTTGCATGGTTTGTGTAAAAATTTGAGTTGAGATACCATACATAAGTGAAAATACCATAGATTTTATGATAAATGGTCCCTGTAAAGGGAGACCTGCGCTATAGTGCACCGCACCCTGCATTCGTACGGCCGGCAGCCCC
>LQNS02276924.1:15770387-15792392 GCA_001587735.2 Parhyale hawaiensis | reverse complement strand
GTATCTGCATGTAACTTCATCCCAGGGTTATAATTACTGATGAACAACGAAGCTTTACACACATTATTTATAATAAATATGACCACCTTAGCTAAATAAGGCTACATCGGTGCAGTCGCAGCCCATTGTATACTGTATCATTGTATGAACATTGTTGTGTACACTCGTAGTACATTGATTGTTCTGCGTACGTAGACAGTTCAGTCCCTGTAACACAGCAGGCGCCCCACAGTTCCCGAACACATGCACTTGCCTGCATTGGTGAGCAATCTGCCACGGTTATTGTACAAGAAGTATATCGTTGTATGCTTTTTACTGTTCTCGTAGAAATGTTCATTTTATGGTGTCTTATTATGATTTACCATTGAATTGATGATTCTAATTATATCTCAGTTCATGTATGAATGTCTGAAGAGTGTGCCTGTTGATTTTTTATTCGAACAGTTATAAATAATGAATTTATTAGCAATTCATTAGGTTGCTGTACATTGCACCTCACCTCTCCCGTTATAACTCCTCGCCAGGGGTCTCCCTTTGTAGGGTTAAGAAGCATAATAGTGATGAAAGTATGATCACTGACGAAAGGTTATGATAAATTCGTCGTAGTTAATTGTGACAAAGCGGGTCCTCAAGTTAGTAACGATCTACGCCACCGAGTGCCGAGTGAAGATTATATAGGACTCATGGGGATCATTTTGTAACCCCAGGATACTCAAAACGCTCGTAAGAAGAGCCGCTGAAAACATAATATTATGTACAGTGTACATTGATTCATGACTTAGTTGAACGCTTGAAGATCTATAGGCCGAACACTGATTCACTACATGTATTCCATACCTGCATACACCGGGGTATGACATACCGACTCATTTCACGACTGAATTTCCTGACGTTTTCCTGGGTACTGGGATGGGCGTCACTTGCGGTTCATGTATTGCTCCTAAGGATCCTAATGGAGGAACAGAAGACTGCGACCAATGCTCTGCACCGCAGACTTCTTTGTGCTAACAGGACAACAAACTTCAGTACAGTCACCAACTCAATTAAGGGTGATGGCTTCAGGATGGGTGGCTTTATCGGCTGCAGCAAAAGAAGCAAATTCACTATTTACCCAATAAAAATTGTATATCAGCATTTATTTTGCAATTCAATTGTGCTAAGAAAGTTGACATGTGACTGTCTTACAAATATTTATCTAGTGATAATAATTTCAAGAAGAATGGTTCGTACTAACTCAATCAGTCCCTGCCATTAACCGAGGACGATCGATTATACTTGCTATAGTGTCACTGTACCTATTTATAACAATCGCGATACGTAGAAACTTCGTGATTTTTCCTCTTAGATGATCGCACTAAAAAAAAAAGTTTCAATTTCTTGTAATCAGAAAAGAACGGTTAGCTACTATGTATCTTCCTATCCCAGTGATAAACTCGTATGGTTAAAGCTGCCGATATCATCCTTACCAAGCAATATACACGAACTGTTTAAATGTACCAGATTATCCTTAATAGCAACAACTTACACCTGCTACCCTTGCCGCTGACATCCATCGTCCCTGGCAATAACCACAAATTTGTCAATTTGTTAATAATGTGCTGGCACCAACCTACTCTATAGCAAACACAAAAGATCAGATTTGCATGAAACAACTACATACAGGTATGGTGCATGGAGCAACACTAGGTATTCGTAGGAATAACGTGATGCCAGGATGTGCAGCAACACTAGGTATTCGTAGGAACAACGTGATGCCAGGATGTGCAGCGAGCATATCGTTCATGCCCCGCTACCTAGGCTTCCGAGTTTAAATATATTCCAGAACGACGTTGCAAATCCTCGTCTCCAGTTGTTTCCTCTGTATGTATATGTGCCCTCGGTATTGTAAACGGTAACTGCGAACTGTTAGGGATGGTCGGACGCAGGCTGCCGGCGAGAAGTTAAAGCAGAACTGCAGATGTCAGTGGCCGGTTTTTACGAGCATGCCCCTCTGCCCACATAAAATGCCCTTAGATGGGCGAGCGCTGGCTCTGTTATAATATTTTCGATTAAGCATAAAATATTCCCGTTGCTGCCCAGCCTTCTTGCCATAGCGTGAAGTGATCGGATTGAGGACACAAAAGTGCCGGAATGATATTCTTGCTGCTTCCCGGATGTCAAGAGACGGCTTGAAATGGAAGATTTGAGGATGCGAAAATGCAGAAAAGATATTCTTCCTTCTGCGTTGCAGGGCCTTTGAGTCGGTTGGAAGACACGAAAAGTATGCAAAAGACAAGTTTGCTGCTACCGGTTGTCATACTAAAGCGTATAGTGATTGATTTGAGGGTACAGAGATAGGGGTATGATGTTGCAGACCGAAAATAGCGATGTTATATCATAATAAGATTACTCGAAAATTTATTAAGCAATTTCTTAGCAAAGAAACCATATAAGTAAACGAATCCTGTGGAGAAATATGCAACAGATGGAAGTTAAGAAAACCTATTGATTGCAAGGATAGTCTATAGGAATTATGAATATTAGGAGAGCTGTTATATACATACATGCAAAAACAAAAGCCAAGTTATAGTAATTCAAGATTTACTAAAAGTCAACTGCATGGAGCCCTAATAGTTGGTATTCTATGATAAAAGTACTAACCAGCTAGGTAATCGATCAGAGGAAAATATGCTAGAATGTGATTTCAAGATCATTAACGTAAAAATATGGACACAATGGACAACTCATTTAACAACAAGAAACCTGTGCCATTTATATGTATGTCCTACATTCATTGTTTTTGCAACCATATTTAAAATCTTTATACCTCTATGATCATAGAGGTTCCTTCGTCAGAAAAAAAAAAATACGAACTTCATCACTCTTGAAGTATCTTAATTAATCAGATCTATTTTATTTCAGTCAGCATTTGCGAAAGTTTTGATCACAGTGCGCTATGTGTCCTTCAGGCATCCTGATGATAATAGATATTGAAGTCATCACCACACCACAGACGATACCAACGACATTACTATGCCAATCATTTAGTAATATATAATACTAATGTATTCTAACATATATTGTTACAGTAACATTATGTTTATATATTGTAAGAAACTGAGTGTCGTCTTTCTGTAATTTGTGTAGCTCAAGAACTCGTATAGAGGGTTCTAAAGTTCTTCAGTACATTGTGTTCATGATGAATAAACTTTGCAACGAATAATAAAGTTAGCATTTTACTCTGCATCATATTAAACTGAAGCTGAAATCATTTTAAAGTTATAACAAAATAATGTTAAATGGGTTTAATGCATCATTTTATTACCAGACCTCCAAAATTATCCTTTATTTTTACCAAACGACACAATTATTGCAACCACTGTTACTTTTGAAGCAACACTTAGCACAATGAATGGTGTCCTGAGACGCCCTCTTAACCAACAGGTTCATTATTCATATAGATATGGTGGAGAATGTTTGATGATCTTATTTGATCATCACGAACTGAACATTGGAACATTGTCTGGCGCATGACTAAGGAATAACTGTAGCGCATGTGAGGTGGAAAGTGCACGACCATAATTTTATCCTGGAAATAAAGACTGTTTTTGGCAGCCGAGATGTGTCAGAAAGTGCATAGTGAAAACCTATTACTAGAAAATCACGTGCCATTGGAGCTTCATAATGGCCGTGGTATTATGTGGGCAGCTAAATTTTATTAGTACAACACCAATACATCGCGAGACCTTAAACGCAGGAAAACTTAGATGGTAAGAAATCATGATATTCAACCATAATTAGAATTTTTCAGTCCAGGCACAATTACAATTTCCCTTTTTTCGTACTGAATTACCTGGCTTCAATATCTAGAAGCAAAACGTTCTAAAAATGATCAAAGTTTACGATTGCTTTCGTAACATGGAACTTTTTGTAGTGGTAAGACGTCGTTTAGAAACTATTTCAACCTGTCATTTTAAAACAATACTACGATAATTTTGAATGCATATATGAAACCTTCAAGTGGGAATATCTTTATCCAAATACTAGTAAGTATCAATGCATTCCATGAAAATGTATTGGAACCACAAAAAAAAACAGCTATTATGAAAGTATTTCCCGTCAGGTACCAGCTCACGAGGGAGTTTAGATTGCAGTGGGTTGGAGTGAAACCTATGGCGTTTATATATCTGCTTGAAAGAACGCAGGAAAAGTTTTAGAAAAATCATTGAGAACAATGACAAAATGGCCAAATACTTATTTGCATTGTGATTGCTTCAATGAAGCCCGCTTCATGCAAGTTTTTCTCCAATGTTGTCAGGTTGGAACAAAAGTAATGTCCGATTTCCAGTACTGTACAAATGTTCCAGACCGAATTTCATTTATTATTTTCAAACCTCTTTTTGCAGGTTTAATGCAACTCTGCGTTAAATTTGTATCATTTTCTTTGAGATCATCTAACGTTTGCCCGTTATTTTCAAATACTTTACCGCCATATTTGTCCCACATAACGGTCACGTAAGAGAAGGTTAACTCGACGAATTTCATGGTGTTGATTCAGGTGCTTCAGCAAAATCTATTCAGTATATTTATGAGGTTGATGTAGTGAATGCAAGACATTGCAAGAGGTGTTTTTTTTTTTTTGTTGGCGAATTGGTGACTGATCTAACTCTGAAAGAAAAGTCTAAAATATAAAAACATGCTTCTCCATTACTGAAAGCCTTTGTCGTAGAAGACCCTACCCTTACCACCAAGCAACTTACAGAGCACTTAAATGTAGCCCATTCCATCGTGGTTCTCCAACTGAGACATATTTTTTCTTTATATATGTATTTTTTTAATGGGATATTACTTTCGCAGAAGCCAGGTAGAACATTGTCTGGTGTATGTATTACTAACGATAACCATAGAACATATGTGCTATGAATAAGGAACAGTTATTGGCCACTGGAATGTTTTTGTCAAGACTGTGCCAGGAATGAGCTTTCATTGGCTACATGGATACGCTATAAAGTGCACAACAAAATATAGATTCTTTCCATTGATCTCAAGTCAGCTACATAAGACAGCATCAGGACCTGACATTTTCTGTATATGCCAATACGATATCGTTGATGAACTAATAATGACTATACACTGAGTAGCTCTGAGGCGGCAATACCATTGCTCAATCAAGTCTTTTCTTTGTTCATTAAATTCAGAGGGTGCGAAAAACATGACTTGCTACTCGAACAAATTGCCAAGGGTGAAATGCCCACGAATAATAACACGTAGGCTGCCTGTGTATGTCTTCTAGGGTCCTCATTTCATTTCATAACTACTTTTATTAACTAGTCTCTACAGGCTAAATCAATTGCAACAATAAAGAGAAGTGAAATCCCACTCTACATTACGGCTCGTAATGATGAGACCAACAACATTCTACTATATCATTGCTGCGACTAAACAAATACTGATCAATAGTGACTTGTATAATTTTGCCAGAGCATGCAGAGACAGAAGCTAAGAGCTCATTTTGGTAATAAAAAATTGATAATTGTTGCAGGAGGTGCTGTCGGCAGCGAAAAATTTAACCTGAAGCAACGTGTAATACGTCAAAGGTAAGTAACTAATTATACATAATATGTAATAGGAGAACACAGAAAACTTTCATTGACCCCTTAATCATATACGCCATTATATTGACATCACGTGGACAAAAGAAAACTGCTGATGAGCACAGAAAATTGGAAAATAATGGGAAAACTAAAAAAAAAACACTCCCACCCAATCAGAAATCGATAGGCATTTATCCGATGTTATCGGATACCCTTCACTATTCACTCGTAGGTAGCCGATAAATCCTGATAATTTTTCGATTGGGTAGCAACATAAAATTTAACTATAAGAGCTTTACTCATTATTTTTTTATTTGAAACACAACTAAGATCAAAGGGGATTAGGATGATGTTTCAATGGTCAAATAACACTGGCCGCAAGTGTTGCTCTACATTGTATATCGTTGAGTTACCTTCGAAATTTAATATGAAAAATTGATTTTTCCTGATTCATTTATTACACTCGTTACGAGGGTTGAACTCTACGGTTGGTTACCATAGTGTGAGTATTCACATTATTTTTGTTACCTGTCATTAAATACGGTCGCTAATGCCCCGGACACATAACACATACGCACGCTCAACTCGATACGTGTTTTTCTGACCCATCGTTCAAGCTACCGGGACAACGTACGTGATGCACATCCACTTGTCAAGTTGCCCTTGCTAATCCATAGTGTGGCGCGTTATCATATAAGTTAACACCGTCTTTAAGCGGACGCTGAATAGTGTCCATGAAAATTTAATTGGTAGATGAGTGAGTCGTCGTACATGCTTCGTTCGTTATTATATACGAAATTAATAACATGATGCTACAACTTAACTCAACTTAACTTCAATAGCACTTGTCCCCCTGCTACCAGCTAATTAATGTTTAGATGTATTTTACACCCTATTAAATTATGCTAGGTTCGTTTTGCTGCAATTTAATGTGATTGCAAGCAGTATTATTGTTGTATTCGCTGTCGGGCATTATTTATGAGCGTAAATATGTTAATTTAGCTTGAAAAACACTTGTCTCGAAGCTACAAACAAATTGTGGTATCGATAAGCAAATATAATAAAGATAAAAGCCCTCGAGCCGCGCTGCACACGCTAATGAATCAATTCTGCCGTAGCTTTTACAGCTTTGTGATTTTATGAGAGCGAATATGCGGCGATCATATGGTTCGACTTCATTATAAACTAGAGCACTCTATGAGCGCATACTTCCGACAAGCGAGGCGATGCTAGCAGAAAATTCAAATCCGTCTTGAAATTATTAGAGTAATTTCCTTGTTATCGTTACCAAAATTTCGTCATAGGTGCCCTTACACAGCAATAGCAGCTAGAGGTAAAGGGAAAGTCAACTTACCGCGCTCTCCACTGGGAAACCCTCACGAACGTTCGTGCTGTAGATATGGGCCATCCGGCCCCGTAAAGTAAGTACGGCCGCAGTCGCCCACGGCCTTTTAAGAACTATGGCACCCTCGACGGAAGGTTTATTGACCTACCGCCCTCCCCCCTTTACCCTCCCAATTTATGGGCCAGTTAAGTGCCCCACGGTGGTTGTATACACTCAGCAACGGCCGGCCAAGCACACCAAGCGGCACAAAAGACGCTTACCTGGCATGGTACCGATCCTGTGACCTTCAGTGCAAATAGTCGAGCACGCAAGCCTGCTGCTACAGTAGGTAATTTTCTTGAAGATCCCTGCGTTTTAGAGTTAGGTTCTGATACCCAACAGTCGAACACGCAAACGACCAGCGATCATCGTCAGAATTTGGTCATTTTTGCCTTTTACTATGCTAATAGTTCACGCTATTTCATCAATGTCAGCCCACAACTTAATGAGTTAGGTTTTGAAAACAAACATTTGGACAAATAGTCAAACACACAAACGGGCATATCAATCACCACCATAACATGGGCATTTGTGTTTTAACATTTCTAACAATTCCTTCAAATTTCATGAATATCCGTTCTGAGTTATGTTTCTGAGAAGCATAAAAATAAAGACAAACAAACAAAGAGGAAAAATAGTTCATCACAAAAATTTGGTCACTTGCTCTTGGTAACATTCCCAACAATTTGAGCAAATTTCATAAAAATCCCCAGCTAACCTTTTAAGCTATGTTGAGAAGAAAAAGAGACACAGAAACAGATGGTTGAATGGATGTTCACCAAAAATTGATCATCTTTTGCTCCTAACATGCCTGATAATCTCTGTAAATTTCGTTTAGAACCGTCTATAACTTTACGAGTTATCATGCTGAGAGACGAAAAATCAAACAGATAGACCAAGGCAAACTGGACAAAAACATAACCTCCTTTGCGGATGAACTTGATAAAAGAACTTGAATTGAAATATACATATTAGTGACGATGTAACTTCACTTACGCGTTATTTATTCAAATAAAGTAAATTTATGAGAAATGAGCAGATGTAATAGACATACCTGCTAACGAAGGACCTTCGCTTTCGGTTCATTAAAAAAAAAAAATGCAAAACCAGTGACGATACAATGTTAGCAGGAAGCTTAGAGAATGGAATCTAAGAACGGATTTGTGGAGCCCATCGCTTCATCAGCGAATGAATGCATTATACAATAATGAATTGCACCATTTCAGCTGTGACAACAAGCAAATTGACTCAATTGATTTCTTCTCGCTTTGACCTTAAGGTCCAGTCGCCTCGATGGCAAGCGTGGTACAAAATAATTTATATATATTTATGTCTAACGATTTTTAGTCATTCAGATGAATCTTGCTCGATTCATATTCACCTGTAACTGTGGGTCTTTCTTAAGAATATCACAATTTGTTTGCGACGTACTTTATGATGTACTATTGTCCTCCCAGCTTTAAGTCAAGGAGTTTTGACTAATTTCCACGGGCGAGATTATAATGTACTAAACATTTCTGTGGGAAACAAAGTACTTGATAACATGAATTTTCAACAACGGTGCAAAGAGTTTACTAAAATTAAGGGTAGAAAGTTTTAGTATTTGCTCCCCAAGAATAAATGAGGCAAGGAAAATCATGAATCGACAGTTTTTGAGGGCAAACCCTCTGATCTATCTTCCAATGTTTAGGGCAAGTTCGATTGTGAAGACCAGTTAAGTCTAAGAGGCTTGACTTATCCGAATCTTCAAGCAGCTGGGTGCCTTGGCTTCGACTTTTTGATTGAAGTTTCGGTCGTTAGTTCTCAATGAATTACCTGTGAGACTTCCATGAACTTAGTCTTTCTCCGTAAAATGGAAATTTCGGTGGGTCCAACTTAATCGAGCTGCTTCTAGCACCTACAACACAATTCAAAGTGAAGTAACTAATGTTTCTGTCTGCATTTCCGAACAAGTCAAGTGGACTTCGCTTAGATCAACGTTGATGACCCAGTCTTCAGTTCCCTGATTTGTGTGAACCCTAAAACTCTTAATATTAACAATCTTAAGTTATCCCATATTGCAATTTATGTAATAGTTATCACTAGCCGACAGCCGATCCTGTCTAGCTTTACAATACTTGAATCACCTCCTGGACTTCTAATAACAGGGCAAGGTTGATTTGCCGAGGAAATTACGAGTTACAGGCTTGACCTCTCCGGAACGTCAGGCAGGGGCGCCGACTTTGCCCCGTCGATTCAATTCGCAAGCGTTAGATGCGACCCAAGAACGTTTAGCAACTGAAAACTCCATTTTATGTAGTAATATTACGTCTTGGGGAATCTCAAAACTAACCGATTAAGGGCCACCGCATGAAGCTCGATTGAACGGGTTGAAGCCAGCGAACTTCTCTCAAGTTCCAAACAGGACAAGCCTTCGATTTTCCAATTTCGCCAGTAGATCGAACGGCCCCCCGTCACACAACTAGTGTACTAATAACCATTATTTGTCAGTCTGCATTGAACAGCACTCCCATTATGTCAGCTTCTTCTGTGTCAGCCCGCGATAACTGCAACTGTTTTCATATTATGTATAATATTATAATTGGTGCGATACATATCAGAAGTCGCCTGCGAACCTCGTTTCCCGAAACCAATCTTTTCAATATCTTCAGCGAAGAGCCTGAGATTACTGCACTTTTTACACCATTCCTATAATTCATGCAATAAATATGAGCAGTTGCCAGGTAGCCTTGCACAACACTCTCATCCACGTTGGCATCAACAAGACTTTCATCAATAACTAATGAGCGAACTCGGGTAAGAACAAAAGAAGTCGGGTCATAATTGGCCGGTGAGCCGAGCGAAGGACATCCAAATTATCAAGATTCAAAGGCCATGTAATCTCCGGGCGCAATCACCTCCAATTAGCCCCTCGTTAATCGAAAGAGATAAGACGTATAGTGCCATTAATTACTGAGATGCAGTCAGAGGTAGCCAGCCCTGACTTAGGAACTGCGCAGTGTCAACGGAAATTGCCAAATTTCGGAGTATAATTGCATGAATCTTTTGGACAGCAGCACCCCGTTAAGGTATTGACCTCTATAATATACAGAAGTTCGATTAATTCTTGTAAGGCTTTGCGATGTTTTCTAAAAATTAGGTGGGTGTACAGAGTTTCATAAACGGGTAATATTTAAGAAAATCCATTGCAATAAAATTAGTCAGAGCCGAGATTCATGACCGAAAACATGGTCTAGATATTTTCCAGGATTACTAAGAATACATTCTGAGTTTTCAGTTTTATTTCTCAAGTTTTCGATCAATTATACGTTCAGATATTTCAGCATATTTATTGTCTAGGTATGATTGTATAAATAGGTGGTTAAGACAAAAATCATAAGCCGTGTTAATTTTACAGCTGGGTTTTTTGTAGTATCCAGTTATAGGCGACCTCCGTAACTGCAGCAATCACGCAAGATGCAAATTCCAAAGACCTGGAACTTTTTCATAAAACGGAGTTGATAACATCTAGGTACGGGAACACATCATGTCCGAAAGATTTTCTAGCAGAAAATTTTGTGTACAATCCAGCCAGTGACAAAACAAAACGAGATAACTTTGAAGGAAAACTTTTTCTTGAAATTACCGGTCGGTAAAAAAGTTAACGTGGACACTTTCTATCAGACCAATTCGTGTACCTAACGCTAGGAGTCATAGTATACTGCTAAGTCTAGGCTCGGTCAGTGTTTGCTTGCAAGTTTTGTTACGATTGGTACAAAGTTCCTCTCAGTTTACTCGGTACAGATTTCGTGCATCATGTCGAAGCCAAACATTTGCCTTGAGCTTTGCACTCGGCAACACATAATGCACAAAGCCCGAAAAATCCCAATTCACTCGCCCACAACTTTTCTAATAGTTCTGCATAGTATTTTGCAAACTATTGCTACTTTATTATAGGTCCATCTAAACTCAACTTTTCTCCTCTCATTTCTCAATAACTTTGTTCGTTGCGACGCGCTTAATACTAACGCCTGTTTGCAGTGACCACCACGTGATGATATTCCTTTATATTTACAAAAAAATTGCCTTCAAAAAAGAAATTTAAGAAAGAAAGCCCTCGTCGTTTGTTGATATCTGCAACATTCGCGGTGCTAAAACTCAACAAATTTTACCAATCACACCTATCGTTTCGTACATTATTACGTTAACCTTTACGTTCATAAGCTCCAGCCAATCTCGACATCGCCCTAGATATCAACCTCATCATCTCCTGCTCCTGTACAAGTTCCACCTTAACTTGACACCTAAATTATAAACGTGCAGATATCGTCTCACTATCTTCTATACCTTTATTCAAAAATTTTTGTGATCAAGCCTTGCCTAGACTCGATAACTATATACAAATATCCCTGATGACCTACTAGTAACATCTCACATTTGCCTAAGACAGCAAGGCTTCCATGTCAGGCGCGATATTCTCTGGCACGGTCACAGCATCCTTGTTATTCAGTCAACTGTCCTCGTACCTCAGCCATGGAGCAAGGCAGCTGATGCCATGGCAAGCCAGCAATTTGGATTGAAGCGTTGCGAGACTGTAAGCTGNAATTAGCCCCTCGTTAATCGAAAGAGATAAGACGTATAGTGCCATTAATTACTGAGATGCAGTCAGAGGTAGCCAGCCCTGACTTAGGAACTGCGCAGTGTCAACGGAAATTGCCAAATTTCGGAGTATAATTGCAAGAATCTTTTGGGCAGCAGCACCCAGTTAAGGTATTGACCTCTGAAATATACAGAAGGTCGATTAATTCTTGTTAGGCTCTTGTTAGGATTACTAAGATTATATTCAGTGCTTTTTGTTTTATTGACCAAGCTTTCGAACAACTATACGTACAGATATTTCAGCTTATTTATTGTCTAGGTATGATTGTATAAAAAAGGGGTTAAGACAAACATCATAAGCCGGGGTAAAGTTACAATTATTATTATTATCATTAAATCACACCAGACTGGCGACGTGGGAACGGAGAAACTCCATAAGGTTAACAAACCCCCACGCAACTAGCCAAGCGGGTGAAGAAAAAAGAAAACAAAAGAATAAAAAAAAGAGAAGATCCGAGATCACGTAATAGCTTTGTATACAGATCGTTTAAAGCTGCCAATACCCACACCAGCAAAGACAGAGCCATCAAGACCATTCCAAACACCCACACACGGTGGAAAAAACAAACGAGAATACTGGCCCGTACGGCATCGTAACGGTTCTAAGGCAAACTCATGAAGAGCACCAGTACGCCGAGTATGCCTCACCCGAACAAATGGATCCGGAAGAAACTCAGTAACATCATCAGCGTAACCAACAAGTAAATTATTAACAATATGAAACAGATCCGCCGTATATAGAATGAACAAACAAAGGGCCCAGAACAGTACCCTGTGCGACACCAGAAACCAAATCCAAAAACTCACTCCTCTTCCCATCAACAACTACACCCTGACGTCTGTCAGATAAAAATTGACTAATTACCGCGAGAACTGAACCACCAATACAGATTAATCTCAGCTTCTGGAGCAGCCCAAGGTCATTGACGCGATCAAAAGCAGCACTGAAGTCAAGCAGTACCAACCTTGCCTCATGACCCCCATCAAGAGCCAGCTGCAACACATGAGAAATGTGAAGCAGAGCATCACAATTTCCCAAGCCCTTTCGAAATCCATACTGTGATGGGGGAAGGACACCCTGCTTTTCAAGAAAACAACCCAATCTCGATGCAACCAACCTCTCATAAACTTTCGACAAAACAGGTGTGATCGAGATGGGTCTATAATCAGAGATACGGGATGAAAACGAACCCTTCGGAACAGGCGTCGCATGGGCGACACGCCAACACTCCGGAAAAGAGCCCAGCCGCAACATTCGTCGGAATACGGAAGCAAGCGGGGCTGCGAGCACACCAGCCACCCTCCGAAGAAAGAAAGGAAACATACCCGATGGATCAGCGCCCCCATAGGGGTCCAGGTCAAGAAGAAGGCGGTGCACATTAGAGGATCTGAAAGCAAAACCGGAGAACCTCGGCTCGGGATCACATGCTAAAGGAATGCCCACCTGGTCCCGGCTCTGCTCCCCAACAAATTAGAGCAACAAAAGGTCCGCCTTGGCAGCGGGGTCCGAAACAAGATCACCACCAGTACCAATTAAATGAGGCACAGAAGAGCTCACTCCAGCACAGCGCTCTTCAAGGTGAACCACCACTTATTTGTGCTAACAGACGAGGCTAACGACTCCCTGGACCTCAAATTGTACTCCATCTCAGCTTCCTCATAAGTAGCACCAGCCCGACGCCTCTGTTCCCTGAACAACTGAAAGTCGACAGCAGATCGGCTAGTACGTCAACGGACATATGCCTCCCGCTTCAACTGGTGCGCCCTCCTACAGGCATCATCAAACCAGGGCTCATCGCCCGTCCTAACCGTTATGAAGCGGGAAGGGACATAGGCGCGCACCATGTCAGAGAGAAGCCTATCCAAAGAAGACCCAGGATCAGTAGACTCTCTCACAACACCCTAAGGTAGCGCGAGGATGGCACCAGAGACGGCATCCCAATTCACTCTGGACTTCAAAAATATTTCACGCCTAATAGTGACTCTGGGGACCCGCTGACAAAACTGCAGCGTCGCAGATAAGGCACCATGGTCCGAGGAACCAATGGGAGACACCACTGACATTCCAACCAGATCAGAAACATCAGTCATCAGTAGGTCAAGAACACCTCCCTCCCATCAAATGGGTAGGATCTACAACCAATCGCTCACAACTAGAGGCACTCGCGAAATCGAAGGCGGCATGACCATGGCAATGAATCCTCGCCGAGCCTAACCATTCCATATGGGGACAATTAAAGTCACCCATAAAGACAACGGCAGAACGCCAATCCGACGACTGACTTCTAGCCATTGCATCCAAGAGACAATCAGAGACCCTATCACCAGCAGACGGGCTGCGATACCCAGAGAACAGATAAAAGTTCCTGAATGAGCCACAGACTCGAAGCATCATCATCTCGTAGCCGAACGTGAGCAGCCAAACCCCTAAATCCAGGGCAAAAGTCTCGCAACCGCAGCACTGGCTTTTCAAAGTTCAGGATCATCAGCTCAGAAACATGGCGATGGCTTGAGACGAGTCTCTCCGAACATAGCACAAGGTCATAATTGGAAGAGGCTACAGCTATTTCAGCCAAATTACCATATAGACCCCGAACATTGGTGCACAAGATCCGGCAGGAGCGAGACCCAAAATCACGAGGACCGGGGTTCACTTGAACGTCCGGATATCTAGATATCAGACACGCAAAGAACAATAAATAAACATACACCATAAGCGAAGGAAATCATATAAAATTTACAAAAAAGCAAATCGACAGTCATGACAGTAACGAATGCGGCCAGCTATCCACGCGCCCCAGACCATGCCATCACCAGTACGAGCTTTGGCCGAAAAGAGGAAGAAGAGAAAGGAAAGGAAAAGAGCATCAGGTGGTACTACCCGAGGGAAGGGAGAGAGGAGCAGACTGCGGAAGACTGAGTACCCAGCTATGGCACCAGCTGTTCATCTCCTCTCAGGGATGCCGTTGGACCAAAACGGTCTCATCCACCTTTAGAGTGGCATTTTCTCCAACTCAGGGGCTACCCAGAGCCCCAAACCCAAAGCCAGTTCATACAAACAGAGCGGTGTCAGGTGGCCGGACAATGGGGGCGGCCTGATAACGAGCAGGCCAGCAGAGTTTTTTTTTGTAGCATCCACTTATAGGCGACTTCCGTAACTGCAGCAATCACATAAGATGCAAATTCCATATCCCTGGAACTTTTTAACAAAACGGAGTTGGTAACATCTAGGTACGGGAACACATCGTGTCCGAAAGATTTTCTAGCAGAATATTTTGTGTACAATCCAGCCAACGACAAAATAAAACGGGGCAACTTTGAAGGAAAACTTTTTCTGGAAAATACCGGTCAGTAAAAAAAAATAACGTGGACACTTTCTAACAGAGCATTGCGTGCACCTAACGATAGGAGTCATAGCATAATGCTAAGTCTAGGGTCGGCCAGTGTTCGCTTGCAAGTTTTGTTGCCATTGATAAAAAGTTCCTCTCAGTTTACTCGGTAAGGAATTCGTGCATCATGTCGAAGCCAAACATTTACCTTGAGCTTTGCACTCAGCAACACACAATGCACAAAGCCCGAAAAAATCCAACTCACTCGCCCACAACTTTTCTAATAGTTCTGCATAGTATTTTACAAACTATTGCTACTTTATTATAGGTCAATCTAAACTCAACTTTTCTCACCACTGGTTGGCATTGCCTCCTTTCAATTCTCAATAACTTTGTTCGAAACGACGCGCCTAATACTAACGCCTGTTTGCAGTGACCCCCACCACCACGTGATGATATTCCTTTATATTTACAAAAAAAAATTGCCTTCAAAAAACACATTTAAGAAAGAAAGCTCTCGTCGCTTGTTGATATCTGCAACATTCGCGGCACTAAAACTCAACAAATTTTACCAACCACCCCTACCGTTTCGCGCATTATTACGTTGACATTTACGTTAATAAGCTCGACCTAATTTCGACATCGCCCTAGATATCAATCTCATTATCTCCTGCTCTTGTACAACAAGTTCCACCTTAACTTGACACCTAAATTATAGGCAGGCAGATATCGTCTCATTATCTTCAATACCTTGATTTAAAAATTTTTATGATCAAGCCTTGCCTAGACTCCACACCTATTTACAAATATCCCTGATGACCTACTAGTAACATCCCCTGACATTTGCCTAACACGGCAGGGCTTCCATGTCAGGCGCGATATCCTCTGCCACGGTCACAGCATCCTTGTTATTCAGTCAACTGTCCTCGTACCTCAGCCATGGAGCAAGGCAGCTGATGCCATGGCAAGCCAGCAATTTGGATTGAAGCGTTGCGAGACTGTAAGCTGCAAATTACAGATCTGCAGCAGCGTCGGTCTGGACTAACGATACCCTAGCTTGATAGTTCATTACATGGGAGTCCGCAGTGCAGGTCGAGTTCCCAACTCACAATGAATGGCAAGTAACAGGAGACATGTCTTGTTTCTGGCTCCGGTGTAATGGGATTATTAATAGAAGAGCCCTTGCTCGCTAACGACAATAGCCAGAAGCTATTTAGACAGCCACTATTGTTCATAACTCACAATGGATTTCCAGCAGCGCTATTAATTCGTTCCGCACCCATTGTGTAACAACTTCCGCTTTCGTGATATTAACACGTCCTTAACTAAGTCTCTGCAATGGTAAATAAAATTTATATGGTCCATATTACCTCCAGACCTATAGATATTAGAGTGAATGAAGTAATCTCTCGGCTTCTGAAAAAACCGAAAAATCCACAAAAGGACAAGTAAATGCATGATTTAGTAGTTATTCCTCTTGGATTGAAGGTACCAGGCCAACCAGCTGCAATCGGCTACGTACAATGTGGGGATAACTCACTACTAGCCCTCCAGCTCGTCAGGGAATGCAGGATCACCTCTGCACAAACTGGGCGGGGGGAGTAACACAATCTGGGCTTCGTCTGAAGAATCATCAAGGTGTACTAATGCGAGTGCCTTGTAAAAATTACCAAGTTTAGTTTATCTCTCAACGCGCGTACAGGAAGCGATTGATTTAGCTGTGATAAGTAGATGGGTCCGACAGTACTAATATGGTCCGCTTGGTGTTATACTGCACTTGAACTTAACAGTTGATTTGAGATCCTCTTGTCAAAACTAAACTCGAGATGAACGCGCAGTTCAAAGCGCTAAAAATTGTGTTTCCTTCAACTATCAATGCAGCTTTTCAATTCATACTGTTAATTACTTCGCAAGTCCGCGCGCAAAGTGAATCTTAATGGGAAATTTTCATGGGAAAAACGGCTTCTTCAGCTGACAGTACTTGGTGCTGATCAAAGATGAGATCATTTAGATATGAGATTGTATTGTATTCTCGCTTATAATTCAAGTGTGCTTTATGGTGTTTCGTGAGCATCTGCACTGCATGTACTATGGTCTACATAGAAGCTTATGTCACTTTTTGTCTTGTTGTCACTCTAAATTACGTGTGTAATTTTTTCTCCGATCATCAAACTAAAAGAAACGCGGATCAGAATAAATTTAAAGCTGTTCTGCTTGCATCCTTTCAATTAGGTCCATACATAGTGCGCCATCATGGCCAACCAACTCTGTATATTCATGTCTTAGGGAATTTTTAATATGCAAACACTCCAATTAGCTAGAAAAATAGAAAGATCATCAAGTTGTGCTTCTGTTGATTGAGTTTAAACAAAAATACAATTAAAACATGTGTTGTACAAGCGATAGTATTTCCACTGTCTCCATACAAAACTAACCTTCGTGCAAAAAAAAAAAAAAAAAACCAACGTAACTGCTATTCTGAATGTAGCAGCTGCATCCCATTGAAAGTGTTGGGAAATCCAGCATAAGCGCAGTCTATGGCGTCGTTTAGACTAGACAGCTGGCCGTCGACAGCCGAGTTGGTCCATACCCCTTTCTCTCCGATGCAAAATTCAGTAGAGAAAGAAATGAAAACCACCGATCACCTAGACGTCGTCGAAACTCACAACACGGCACTGTGTATTCTATTAGAGCTCGCCTCTCCTATCCAAACATTAAAACAAACTAGAATGCCTCGTGGCGTAAGACCATCACCCGCGTGTCCCTTGTTTCTCTCTCCTCTGTTAGATCGCCGTTGTTGTAGAAACGGAGGCTTAAACTATTTACTGTAATAATAACTTAAGAAAACTAGATCGCCTCGTGGCGTGAGACAATATGCCGCGGTGGAGGCAAATTCAGCGCCGTCATATGTTATGGCCAGCTGGGCCTAGTTTTTGGCATGGGTTAAATATAGGTCAACCCACCAAGTTCCCTACAAAAAATTTTTGAAGATTGCTCAACTCCTTCTACCTGTTTTTGAGTTTACAAACAAATATACATACATATATATATATTTACCTGTTTGTATACTTAAATCTTCAACAAAAACATTATCACGTCTCTCATCTCGTTCGCGGGTGATAAAAACAGACTGTAATCCACCAAGTTAGGCCGGGTTAAGCTGCATCAGAACTGGGCCATTGAAGCCCACAACAAGCGTCATTCATATGGCACTGTAATCTTTTCCTCAGGTTTAAAAAAAAGAGATGAATACCTCCTGGTACGGTTGGGTGAAGGTGCATCAAAACTGCGCCACTGAAGCCCACGGCGAGCGTTGTATATGTCAGTTTTTTTTCCGCTTCTCCGATGCAAAAAAACTGAGGAAAGAACTCCAAAAAGGAGAAGAGAACAATGCGAGCTCGGTCTGATCAATCACGCCGTGTGTGGCTAAAGCCTTTAAAAGTGTGCAGCAGAATTTTTTTCTTCAGCATTTTGTCGAGTTTCCAAGCCATGTGTTGCCGACAATAGCTCACTTTTTACAGCTGACATCGAGGTAAATCCGCGCGACTGATCCCCGTTGGCAATATCGGTAAAAAAATAGCGATATTGCCTCAAATGATGACACATTGCCGGCTTTCGGCGAAAGCTTATGGAGGGTTTGCTAAAAAAAAATTCAAGAGGGTGTCCCACAATACAATGGGAATTTGAATCATAGGCCATAAACCGGAAAAGCTATGAAACACCATTATACTAATTGACATAAAATGCGATTTTGATAAATGTGTTGTTCTAGCCAGCCGTCCACTCTATTGACAGATATTCTTGTACTCTCTTTTGGGTCCGTGAAAAGCTCGTTCTGTTTTAATTCCTCTGCTAAGCATCGAAAGTGGAAAGTGATTCATTTTCAGCTACATTAAAAAGAAAAATACGTTGGTACTTACGATGATGATTTTTATTTTGTGTCCATTGTCCTTTTTGTTTTTATAGATTTATTAGATTTTGAAATGCGCTGGAATAGCTAAGTGGCAATAGAAAAACATAAAGGAACATTCTCAAAGTGGAACCTAGGTCCAGGTTCAAAGTAGCTTCGAAAATATCACTTGTTTCATGTAATTCCGATGGTCAGTGTAGAAATTAACGCTGAAAATAGTACCTTAAGAAATGTTCTTGCAGTAATATCACGTTGTTGCAGCACGGGCCTAGTGATTGTGCATTAAAATCAAAATAATTATTATTGATATCTTAACAGACTTTAATGCAGCCTCACTCGTTCAAATTGTTGATCAGCTTCTGGTTGAGTGGTGGCTATTTATGTGAACTTGTAGTTTCATGTTGAAAACACAAGTCGTTCAATTCATCACAGAAGTCATTGTAAATATATTGAGAACGATATTTTTGTCTCATTATTTGTAAGTGAATAGCGTGAGTTGGCTCCTGAAGTACAATAATTGTAATAAAAGACTCCATCTATTTATGCCTTTGTAATTTCTACAGCGTTAGTATATGAACGTGTATAATGTTTCTAATCAATATAAAATTTTTATATATAGATGTTTATAACGTTTCCCCTCTACTGTAGTGTTTTGATCTTTCGCAACTTCAAGGATTCGGATAATAGAGTCAAGAGTTATAATTCGTTAATGCTTCTAACTTTCTATATTGTGTGTTTTTATATTCGTCATGGATTTTCAAACAAAAAACTTGCTTGCGGATAAATATTTTTATGGTCCTGAGGCAGTAACAACAACGAAATATTATCGTTTGCACGCCATCGTCCTATTCCTGCTAGCAGTAATTATGCATAAAGCCTCCAAAGCATCAATTGGGAATAACTCTGGAAACTCAAGCATTTTCTTTCTATTGAGTTCTGGAATAATTTTACGAGGGTTTTGCTTCTTTTACAATCATGGACAAGCAAAACACATTTCAACTGGTCGATGATATTGATGAGTAATATTTGCTCAAAAAATACCGCATTCTATTTCTTAATATCTAACTTGTAGTTCTCTGTCGATCACTGCCGAGTGCTTGGCGAACGGCATCGTTGATTATTTATATGAAAATGTGCACATGATTGAATGTATTCTTCAACTCAAAAGCGGAAGATTTTCATCGTGGAGATATCGAGAAACTAACTTATTGAATGATGGGCGAATATCAACGACAAAGTCTACAGAGAAAAAATCATTGACTAATTTTTATAGAATTTTAAACTGTTAAACTATACAAAAATATGGTGTGAAAAGACGCTAAGAACATACTAATCCACCCAACTATATAGTTTCACCTCTTACATTTGCAGAACTTAAGAAGTAACAATATATATATATATATATATATATATATATATACATAACTTGTATTTATTTTGTCGTATGAAAAATACCTCTACACAGTTGATGAAATTATATAATAAAGAAAAAGATGACGGCACTGACGTTAACGTTGCTATGATTTTTATATTTACTTCGTGAAGAACAGAAATTGAAGAAATGTCTCACCCTGTTCATGCGTCAGTATTTAGCTCACTCAGGTAACACTCATCTTGCACGAAGCAAATTGATTCAGTCACTCAAATTAGGTTAAACCAAACAAAAAAAATTAGGTTATAGTTAACAAACTAATATTTCCGGTTACGGGTACCAAAATGTTGTACATGTAGCTAAACAGTTCTCACTGTCTCTGCTCCCGAAAAGTGTTCTACTGAACATATTTGATTTTCTCCCTTTTGTGTGTTGATGACTTTGCGAAAAGCTGAAGCTCACATTTATTTGTTTCAGAATTTCTTTGCATTAGTTAAAAAAAAAAATTAGCGGCCGGTCCAAGTGCCTTCACTGGTTTTTAATGTCCTTCCCTTCCGATTTTGCAGTACGAAATCTTCCTAGTAAAACTGATGAAAGTATAAATACAGAAGCTCATTTTCTGTAGGGAGAGTTGTATCATCGAGTGTCTTAATTCAACATTATTCTATGACGACCTTTCCAATAAGCTGTCTTTCGAAAAATCATACAAGCAGGCGCAATGCTCACCTTCTGCATGTAAATCCGTGCAACAACCCTGAACAAGTTACAGTATATCATCATAAATTGAGTGCCATCGGTTTTGCAGTACTAAATATTTGTTATGGAAACAATAATGATGACGAGAGTAATACCTGCTTCTCTTTATCATTCTTAGCTCAAATCCTTTTTTTTTTTTTTGTCCGTCCTAAGGAATGACGCTTGAACAGTGCAACTGTCAGAATGTTACTCAGTGAGAGACTGTTCTGCTCCATTGATAGTGAGTAACGTGTACAGGTACATATAACAAACATTTCATTAAGTCTCCCAGTAAAGCAAGCGTCAGAACGAAATTTTATGCGGGTAAATATAATACTGAGGAGTATCCGATAGTATTTTTCTGCACTTAAAGGCCTCTCTGTACCTAAATGTGTTAAAAAACTTTTTATACACAACAATATATTTTAGACAGGAATACCCATATTTTGCATTAAAAGAATAGTTTCCTCTCCCAATGTCTTACACAAAATTGGGAAACGTCAAAATATTATACTGGCTTACACTGTTTCCATTTTTTTAGCATTGAAACACGTTTACTTCCTAAGCAGTTAACACAAGTGGAAAACTCTAAAATGCTATAGAGGTAGACTCCATTCCCAGTTTAGTATATAAAGAAACTGTTTGTACTTAAGTAGTTAACAGATAATGGGAAACACTGCATAATATATGTATAGGAACAACTTCTCTATTACATTAACAAGCCTTTTCCTCCAAATCAGCTAACACAATTTGAGAAACACTAAATATTACACAAGAACAACACACTCTCATTTTCTGCATTAAGCTACCGTTTCTCACCCTAAAAGTGAACACAATCTGGGAAGCACTAAAATATTACACAACAACAACCTATCTTCGTTCTCTGCATCAAAAAACCGCATCCCACCTAATACTTAATATAAACTTTGCAAGTTTTCTCTTCTTGCGAGCATCCCCTGCCTTCATCTCCCCAGCAGTCGCACTGGGCGACGGTAAAACCTCAGCTATTTATAAACTTGACCGCTAAGTGTTGTTGGAGAGGCTACCAAAGTTTCTGTAGATGC
>LQNS02276924.1:15635961-15769578 GCA_001587735.2 Parhyale hawaiensis | reverse complement strand
AATACTTAATAGAAACTTTGCAAGTTTTCTCTTCTTGCGAGCATCCCCTGCCTTCATCTCCCCAGCAGTCGCACTGGGCGACGGTAAAACCTCAGCTATTTATAAACTTGACCGCTAAGTGTTGTTGGAGAGGCTTCCAAAGTTTCTGTAGATGCAAAGATAACGCCCCATATGTTTTGCCTAACACCAAAGAAGTTGGAACTGATTTTTGTCTCAACTCGAGGCGAGCCATGGCTATAAACAAGAAAGCTTTACTGGACCTCTGCAGTTCTGCAGACGCTGCAATGCCTTTCACGAGGAGAACGAGACAGCCACGGTGAAGATTGTCTCCGTACAGAATGTGCTACCGTTTGTGTTATTTTGCAGCTGCTTTTCGTACGAATGGAACTCGGGATGTGCCAAAATCGGGTCGTTTGTAAGGGAAACAAATAAAATAATGAGTCAAAATCGAGAAGAAAATCTGATCCAAATTTGCTAGGCAAACTAACTCAGAAATGCGCCAAAATCAGGTGTAATATCAGGTCAAGATTTGCTAATAATAATCCCCTCAGAAATGGGCCAAAATTGGGTCCAAATCACGTCGAAATTTGCTATGTAAATCAGTTCAGAACTGTGCTAAATCGGGTGCAAAATCAGGTCAACATTTGCTTGGCAAACCTATTGAGAAATGGGCCAAATCCCGGTGTAAGGTCAAGTCGCCGTTTATTTAGCAAATAGATTCAACAGTGCACCAAAATCTACTGCAAAAAGCAAGGCAAATATTTATTAGGCGCACAAATTTAGGAATGTACCAAAAGCAGATGAAAAGGGTCAATATTTATACGGAAATCATGGTAAAGGTGTAAAAAATTGGTTAATATTATCGTATATAGTATTTAAATCAGCTTTTATTATCTGACAAACATTCGTAGAGGGTAAAATAAAATGCAAAATTTGGTCGACGTTTATTAACACGCAACACTTAGAGTTTACTTTTTACTAAAACCTGCTACAATATACCCTATTGTTATGCGGGTCATTCAAAATATCGCATGGTTTTAGGCTATTTACCTCAATGAACTAAATATTTACGCTTCAGCCATGGTTCCTAAACTGGCAATAATATTAGATAATGAGCGGAACGAATTTTTTCTTAAAAATAAACTTCAGGAAACATCGGGTAAGCCCGTTAATTGGTTATGTGGAGGATTTTTTCCTTAATAAGCCAACCGGAGGAACAGGAATCGTGATGCCATCAGAAGGAAACAAGAAAGGTATAGGAAGAATAGATCAGATTTATAAGTGTTTAATAGCTGGGAAAAAGTGCCTGATTCCTAGAGAATACCTAGTTGAAGCCTAGAGCTCACTCTACACCACTCTGAGCTAATTGCTAATGAAGTGGTTCATGGGTTCATGCAGCCCATGGCATGAGTTTGCAAATATAAGTTACAGGATATTGGTAGCAATACTGAAATTCAAGTAAGGTTTTGAAAAATAAGGACAGGCAAAGGGTAAAGGAAAAATAATTTTTTCGTGGACAGTGCGGTAGGATAGAAGTTGTGTCTTGAGCTTAGTGATATCCCTGCTGCAGAGGGTGCTGCTTCCAGTAAGTTCCAGGCGATTTTTGAAAGCGTGAGCAGCCTGTGCGGCAACAGCCTCTTACGGGAGCCCATTCTAATAATTTTTTAGCATGGAGTATAGAAGAAAATACAATTCCTGTCTAGTAATTCGGTGACTATACAAGAGCAAATGTATATATATATATATATATGTCGCATTGGCCTGATAGAGGTACATCCCCTTCGAGAACTTTGCAGGTTAGGGGCCAGGACTGGTTCTGTTAATGTCCTATATCAAATATAGGTCTTTATACGCGTTTACTGTGTTCTAAACCTCATATTTCGCTGCGGGAACTAGTCGTCTAGGACCTAACCTACAAGGTTGGTGGGATAAGAGCAGCACAAAAAATTTTTCCCGCTTTACCATCGAGAAGAGGGCGTGCATTGGAACATAGACTTATTTTCCTTCAAAATGAGACCAAATTTGCAAACAAAAACTACGGATTTTAATGTGTTTTTCTTAATTTTTGAAGATTGAGGCCGTTAGGTGGTCAGGATTTTGCTACCTCTTTCGAACTAGAAGGCAACTTAACAGGCCGTATATGAATATTCTTAGCCATCTAATAGCCCGTTTCGAAATATATTTACTGTAAATGAAATGCGTATATATCTGTCGAGAAAGAACAGGACACAATTCAAAAGAACATGGTTGATATTTGCCTGTTAACCCTTTCGGTCCCAAAAATTCTGCTCTTGCCGTGAGGTCCTAAAAGAAGCTCATAATAGACACTCTCGTTGTAGTCTCTTGAGCTCCACATCTCGTTTTATTGCGCCGTAAATAAAATACAAGCACTGACTTCAGACGGGTTGTAAATTATATTGTTCAAATTTCCAGAGTAGAAAAAACGCGCTGGTTTCAATAATCAAGACGTTGATGCGGGAACTGGAGTTCCTGTCGGGAACGAAAGGGTTTAAAAGTATGCTTTTACTTTATATGATTGCACAATGCACATAATATCTCATTAAGGGTGGCTTAATTAATTACTCCTGAAATGTTAAATCTCACTTACATATGTACGTAGATGCGAGTGCATTGGTCGATCAGTACTAAGTAGGCTCAAATTACGGCCAAAGCGGAATATATCTTCTCCCTTTGGAGACGGATTATTTTAGCAAAAACATACACAAATTATAGTTTTCCAAAAAATAATGCAAATTTCCGGTACCGGTAGGTATGTAATATGGTATATATCTCTCAAAATTTTAATGTAGACTGAAACCATAGCTAAAAGAACGCCAATCTTAACTCCACAGTGCGTTACCTTTGATTAAGCAAATACAATTTTTTTATTTATTTTTATAGATAAGTGTCAAACATTTAAAATGTGAATAGTAAGTTAGTGCACAGGTATGGTGTAACTGTAAAAACAACTAGAGAAAAAGAAAACGGAACAATTTCCCACGTTTTGGCAACATTTGCTTATCACACGGGGTTCTACTGTCACTCCAGATTATGCAACCTCACTCTCTAGTCAACATGGGCAAGACATGCGGTTTAAAAAGTGAAGAAAAGATCAAAGTGACCTAGTTATTGGCTTCTGGTAAATCGCCCCCGGTGTTTGTAAGGAAGTACAGCGTGATCACCGAACAATTAGGGCTTATGCAATTGAAGGTAAAGTCAACAGGAAAACTCCGGATAGAGCCTCTACGAGGAAATTGACTGCTCGGGATATGCAACATTTGAAGGTGTCTATCGTTAGAAAACAACTTTCTACCAGTAAGGCGATATTTGAAGACGCTGGAGCCCCAATAGTAAGCAGAAAGACAAGATGTGAGGTTCTGCAGAAGCTAAGGAAAGTAAAAAAAGGCAGTTAAACGACCACTTCTAACAAAAACTCATAAAGAAAATAGAGTCAAATGGGCTGAGGAGAACATGAAAACTGATTTCTCCAATGTCATATTTACTGACGAATGCAGAGCTACTCTTGATTGTTGAGATGGATGGGTGTCTGGATGGGTACTCCATGACCGACGTCAACAGACACGGCTTAAGCGTCAACAAGGTGGTGGAGGTATAGTATTTTGGGCCGGGATACTAGGTGACACCCTTATTGGTCTATTTGAAGGGGCAGAAAGAGTTAAACTGAATGCAGAAAGGTACTGCCAGTTTCTTGAAGCAAACTTGATTCCGTGGCTTAATGAGCAGACCATCGCACGCAGATCCAAACGGGTATTTCAACACGATAACGCTTCCTCACACCGAGCTTGGTACACTGCTACCTGGCTTGCGGGTGGAGGATTTAAATCAAAAAGGATTATGACCTGGCCAGCGAATAGCCCCGATTTAAATCCCATTGATAACCTCTGGGCAACGATCAAAAGGAAGGTCTATGAGGTGGTCGGTAGTTTTTGAGCAAAGTAAGCCTGTGGAATGCAGTGAAAACAGCAGTAGATTCTATTCTACAATCTGAAATATCAAACCTGACAAAGTCTGTTGATAATCGCCTTAGAAAATCATGAAAAATGGAGGTTGCCATGTTCAAAATTAACTTCTTATGTTTACCATTACTGAACACTTATTTCCGTGTTTATTGAATTGTTTTGGTTATAATTTCTTGGTTTTGGGCGTTTAATAACAATATTCCTGTTCACTTGTATTTAATTCCTCTTTATGACGTTTTTATTTGCTTGTTGCATAATCTGAGGTAACAGTAAAAAAACTCGTAAACACACAGATTGTATGATAAACGTAACCCATGGCTAAATATTTATTTAAAAGTGCTGTTTATAGTGGCAACATAGGCATACATTTAGTTAGTATTGATATTTCAAAGTTAGACACTCATCTTGAAAAATAAGTTAAAAATTCTTTTGTATAATCAAAGGTAACGCACTGTATATGGAGAGACATTCTGTGCTAAATATATAATTTGTATCGGTACCACTGTAGCTGTATCGATCAGTACCGATGTAGGGGGACAGCTATAGCTATTACAGCGATGATCTTTGCATTATATGGAAACATATTTTTTGCTGCATGCTCACCCAACGTACAGTTCATCAAGCAATGATGAACATTACAATGTTCTTTCCATGCAGCAGTAAAACTAAAGCTCTATCGATTTGGATGAACGTAGGGGACAGTTAGCATTTAGCTATAAGAGTACCAGTCTTGCAATCAATACAAAATGAATTTTTCCCACATGCACACCCAACCTACAGTTTACTAGATACAAAAAAGAAATGATACCTATAGTTTCCTTGCATCGGCACGACTGTGGCTACATCGATCTACACCACTAACGTGGGCGGGGGCTGTAGCTGAAACAGCTCCGATCTTTGCTCCTTGGAGCAGCATTCTTAGGCTCGGCACCTAGAGACCATCAAAGTATTAGCAGGCAGCAGACATTGGTAGTTTATTAGTCTCTGGCCGAGAGGTAGTGGCAGTAGTAGCGAGAGAGAGCATCGGCGCCAACATTGTTTACGCTTCCTATCACGTCGCTCCATTTTTGAAGTCGTTTTTTTGACATCTTTTCGGCGAGGAAAAATCCCCCGGGGCGTTCCTGAAGGCCTGGGCAGAAGCAAAAGTGCAAGGGTTTTATGTCGGCGGCCTTGGATATTATTGCCGCAGTGTCCTTAACCGCTTAACACAACATCGTTGCGATATGATGCGGCGAGGCGGATGCGACGTTGTATGGGCGACGATGGGGTGCTCCATTTACATGTCCGAGTCTATAGAGCAAATGTCTGTTCTGGGCTTGTCGCTTGACGTGTTGTGCTGCGGGCTGTAGTTTTCCAACAGATTTTATATTAATTCTTGTTGACATCGTAAGTTAACCCTTCAATGAAACAAAACAGAGTTTTGCCCAAGTGCCAACGGGCGTCGTTTCTAAGAATCTTATTTTCTATGCAGAAAATTAAAGGTGAAAATGAGGCAAATCTTGTGGATTAAATTTGCTAATTCAGTATTAGTGCTGCCATGGTTTCAATGCTGTCCTCGCTTATTCTGTGCAGGATTTAATCTTTATTTCCCAATAGCAATAGCACTGTTTGGCAAGTTCCGCGTACTGTACACCCTACACTGATAGGTGGTACGGCCCCCTTATGTCACGAGCCCCCCCCCCCCCGGGGGGGGGGCCCTAAGCTACCTTAGGTTTAGCTAAGCCTTTGGGACGTATCTTTAATACCCACCGTTCTTCTTCCATTTTCATACTCCTGCCAATGATACTTTCGCTTGCACTTCCTCTTTGTTTTCCAGATTTACTGTTGCCATGCGCGTCGACCCTGTGTGGGAATAACTTCGTACATAAGCTCCACATTTCTATCGACACATTATAAGTTTCTTCTCTTCCCTATCTCAGAGCACCGTAGCTGGGGCAGGATGTCTGAAGCTGCGCATTAACCAATTATTTAGATAACTGCCCTGATACTTCGGCTCTCTTCTGGGACGTTCAATGATATTCGTGCAGATGTGCACCATTCGTTAAAATAAAATGAAGCCTCCCATTTCACAAGTTGATGGAGAAGTAAAAAAATATGTATAATATTTCTGTACCAAGCAATTTGATATATGTTAACGATGAAAAGCTGAAAGCAATGTGGAGTTAACGTGATGAACAGGTCATATGCTTGATATTCGCAAAATTTTAGTCATTCTCAGAGGACTACACTTAGATCGAAAATAATAGTTGGTCTAGTTTGCTCCTTCTTAGCATTGTTATCGCACGCGACTCAACTATTTAACTTAATCAATTTTTTTTTTATTCACAGTGACGTTCTTCGTGTTCACGAAAACAAGGTTTCTTGTGACTATCAATAAAAAAGTTTCTTTTGAATAGTTCGACCTAGCGCTTGAAATTTAACGGCAGGGCCAGCGTTTATCGTGAAGATAGAAAATTCACTTATTACATATCTCATATAAAGTCAGAGCTCAGCATATTAGGAGCGGAGATCCCAGACGTATGTATTAAGTCCTAATTCTAACATGGGCAGTTAACTTGACGATTTGAACTTGTTGATGGTGCTCACAATTTACAGACATGTTGCAATTAATAGCGTAATTATCCGTAAAGATCGAGGCCGGAGTTTTTACCCTAGTTAAATCTGAAGTGAATACCATTGATTTGTAAATGTCTCAAAAATGATATTGATAAGAGGAACCTCATTTTTTTTCTAATCATTAGAGGATATTTTGGCCAAGTGAGGCAGTTAATGAGGTAGCGGAAAATTCTAGTATAAGGATAGGATTAATTTAATAGTTATTACATTTTTTAAATATAATTCAGTCCTTTTCATGGAAGACTTATGATGGTCGTAGCATAGATGTTAGCATTTATTAAAGAGCGCATTCCATTTAAGATGTCCTACTGCTCCATTGGGGAAAAAACAATAAAAAGAATAAAACGTCCAGATTTCGAAAACAAACCCTTCGTACTTTGTTGCGTAGTCTTTCTCTTATAAATGGTCTCATGCACCAGTAAACCTTTACATTGTAGATTTAATATCTTCCTTTTCATGGCCAAGTTTTATATTTAAAATCCTTTCTTATGTTTAATGTCTTCGTCTTTCATAGTTATGTCTTTGATTTAATATTGAAAATCGTCCCTTCAGATTTTTAATCCCTCTTTCCGTGGTTATATTTTAAGATAATATATATGTTATATCCTCCTCTAACGTAGTCATCTTCTAGATACAATGCAAATATCGCTCCTCTTCTATGTTTCTGATATACAGTTAGTATATACTATCCTTCTATTAGATTCGATAACCTTCTATTTCATGACCTTATAAACATAACACCATCAAAAACCGCAGCAAAAGTTAATTCTGCTGAGGCAGAAGGGAACCAAGCGCTTAACGTCAACGTCTGACCTCCCATTTTGGTCTTCTCTTGCTGAGGAGAAAATTGAACTCCCTGACGGAAAAAGCAACAAAAGACTTTTAGGGCAACGATTTGTTTTCCAGAAACTCCGAGGAGTTTCATCTGTCCAAACTTTTTTTTACTACCCATTTTCTTTAAAGCGGCATATCTTCTTGAAGAGAATACTTTCCCGTCTGTGTAATTACGAATTGGCGTAATTTCTGTAAAAGCTCGCCGCTCCGCTGCTGCTTCTTGGAAAGAAAACACCATTCCTTAGTGAAAAATTATGACGCTGAGGGCGGTCTTCAAAATTTGAGGGAATGTATGACGCTTTCATCAGCGTCAGAGGCAGCTCGTGGATATTACAGTGTGGGGTGCTGTGCAGATTCATACCATGCTGGAAATTTGTAACAATTTCGAGAACAATGTGTTGGCTTCAGATATTACCATACACCGTGTTCAAGGTTACTTCATCATAAAGAATGTTCAGATTATCATTTACGAAACTTAATTTCTTTATTTTATGAAGTTCGACGTTTAGCTCAAGAAGCGCACTTCGCCAGCACGTAAAGTTAATTGATCATGACTGACAAAAAGGTATAGCAGCATTTACTTGGTAGTTAATTTTATAGGCTTGTCCCACATTCTTGAAGTTGCTAAGACACACGCTGGTCAATTTCCTCAAGGCAATACATGAAAAAAAAAATAAAAAACTTTGTTATTGCAAGAGATACTATATAAAACTGGTTCATTTTCTTTGCATTGAGTCTTGCAATAACAAAATTTTATTCTCGCTTTGTCTGAATAAAATTGAGAGATCAGTGCGACAGCTAACCCAATTTTGCTTTACAGGTTTAATGTTAGTCTCACCGAGTGTCAGCTTTCTTGAGGTCTTCAAACAATGACATTCCTACGAGACCCAAAATTTCATATTCGAAGCTCTGAATTTGACGAAGTCTCTACAAAGCACAGGAAGAATCTTGAGACCGTACGATAACCCATTTCGATTGAGATCATATAATACGATTTGCTTTAATTGGTTCTGAGTGTTAGACTCAAAACATCAGATCGAATTTCAGGCGTAACTTACAGACCAGTTACATTTGAGCGGCCTGCACTTACTTGGAATCGACTTGCAAATGAAGCCAGATATTCAACCAAAGGTGCCTGACGTCTTCAACCATCACGATTGAATCTTACGACAAGTGAAAGTCAGTCGGATAAAAGTATTTCAGTCAATATAATCGAAAAGCCGCGCATGGCAATATAGATCTCAGTAGTGAGAGTCTTACTTGGTGCACTAGTCACAGTACGAGGTAGTTTCCGATAAAAGCTGGAGTGACAGTACAGTATGTTGCTGTTAAAGTCTGCTAGTATTTGTGATGTCTGCTAGAGAGGTGAATTTTTGCGGCTCTTGGCTTGCTGAGTCGGTATCTCGGCGGTGTTCAGACGCTATTGCAAGGATACTGACCCAAACCAAAAGTGGGGATCGCCAGAGTGACGCCGTTATTGGAAGAGTTTCCTTGTCTCTGATGCCATATCTCTCACAGTCTGTGATTGACTGTAACCGTACCAGCTGGCACCAGTATTCTCGCTCGTTTGTTCCATCATGTGTATATATTTGGAATAATCTTGATGGCTCCGTCTTTGCTTGTGCTGGCATTGGCAGTTTTAAGCAATTTATAAACAGAGTGATTCTCTGACATCTAAGCCTCTTTTTCTTTGTGAACTACTGGGCTGGTTGCGTGGGGGTTGATAATCTTAGGGAGATTCCTCCGTTCTCACGTCGCCAGCTTGGTGTATTTTAATAATAATAATAACAACATGAACCGGTGCAAGTTAATCTCCCGGTTAGGATGTACGGGCAAGTTGATTTTACCTTTATCTTTGCTCTGAGAAAGTTTGAAAATTATATGATAACACTAATGTATAAGTGTGATATACAGTAAGACACCTCAGTTCTTTTTCCCGTAAATAGTATGTGGAGTCACCGCGCCAGTGAAATTAACTCTACAGTTGCACGCGATTAACGCTGCTGATATATTTTGATAATGGAATCTTTACGTTCAGAACTACAAGTTTGCTTGATGCGGTGCACTTTGATATTTTGGTTAGACAAAATCGGTGTCATACTTAAATCTCATGCATTGAAGACTATCTGTTCGTGGAGTACGCCGCGCATATTGTCTCATGGCCCAAAAATGTGCCATACGAAATTGATGAGGTTTTGGCTGTCCGCAGACAACAATGAAAATTAGCTAACATGTAATGTTTGCTATATTACTGCAGGAACAGCAATATTTGTTCCGTACCGAATACACGGGACATTTCCAAGCGCATAGCAATTATTAACATGTGAGAATGGCAATGGAGTTAAAAATTAAAGGCACTACTAGAAACGGGGTGTAGGAAAAAGCCTGAGAAATTTAAACACTTACTGGACGCATGCTTACTGAAAGTGCCGGATAAACCTGCTGTAAGCGGCTACGTGAACTGTGGGGATAACTCGTTGTTAGCCACCCCGCTGGTCGCGGACTGCAGCATCACCTCTGCACAAGATGGGCGGCGTACGTAACGTCACCTGGACATCGTCCGAAGTATCATCAAAGGCATCAAAGGTATAAGGATAATAGACGGGTAGGAAAAAAAGCCCCCGTCTATAGCCTAAAGTATGTTTAGTTCCACTACTTAGCTATTTTCAAGTCTGTTATGTTAAAGACATTAAATTAAACTGTTTTAATTTTACTTAGCCGAACCTAAGCAAACCAAAGCTCGCCTAGCTTAACCTACTCTAGCTTCTAAATGAACCTAACCTAGCCTAACTATAAGTAATAAAACAAACCTATTCTTACCAAACCTTACCTAACTTACTGTAAAGTAATTTATTCCAACCTTAGTTAACCTAACGTAACCTCACCTCACCTAAGCTAACCTACTTCAGGGGTAGCTGCAGTCTACATTGCACATACAAATGATTCGGAAACTTTAGCGGAGCTAATCCAAACCTTACCAACCCTTACTAGCCAAATCAAAGCTAGCAAAGCGTAACCTAGCTAGCTTCTAATGGAACCCAAACTAACCTAACCACCCTTCACCAATCACAACCTCTTCTAACCAAACCTTACCTAACTTTCTCTCGCCTAATTTGTTTTAACCAAACTTGACCCGACATAACCCAACACAACCTAACTGTTCTTGCAGCCCACATTCACCTATACAAATACTAGGTAAAATTAGCATGAGGCAATATAATATACTATACCTGAATATAATGAGATAAGATAAATTTTATACATTGAGGAATGAGTCTTGCACTACCTTGAATAATTCTACCTTTAAACATAATTATAAAAATAATCCAGGGCTAAGAGCCAACTTCAGACGATATAATATACACATATTACCATGGCAGATGGGGATTGGCGCGGATTGCGTGGCAAAAATAAAAAGTTAAATTTTTTAATATATAGGTATGTTTATTCAGTCTAAATAGGCATCAAATTATACAATTTCAGCCTACCGAGGGTATAGTCTAAAACTTAATACTGTGACTAAGAAGAACTGTGCTCGACTTGACAATTTTCTGAAGTATTCCATGCTTAAACTAGAGTTCAGCGATTCAATATTTCTCTCGAATTTTCTGAACTGTGCATCAAATAGGAAAAGTACAGTCTAGATCCAAAGAAGATTAGAATGCAGACCCTGATTTCTAAACAAACACTGATTATTTGGTTGCAGACAGCAGTATTTTGATACAGTGCGGCGGATATTCTTTGCCGCCAAATAAAATTAATCTGTTATTAACGGTACCAGCAGGAACAACATGTTTGCTTCACCGCCGGTGAATTTTCTTGAAAGTGCAATACGTTGGTACAAATAGCGGTCCAAATATCATATTTCAATACATTGATTCGCTGTCTAATGAAAAACAAACAACTCGTCCTGAGAAACATAACACACAAACAAAAGGTCATTAAACAAGGACCGTTCTCTAAAGACTAACTGGATGTCGTAAAAAATCGGCCCAGATAAAATTGTTAAAAAACAGACTGAAAAGTTTGCAGGCGCACAGGGCCCCAACAAACACATAGGACTTTATATCGTTGTTTTAAATTTTGAAGAAGAGATTCTGAAATGATGAAGACTGTAGTGAGAATTCGAGCTGAATTTTGCAGGTGGTTGTCATAATAGCCCTTTAATTTAACATGTGTATCTGTCGGGGGATTCATTATTTTATACTGTGAAGCCTATTGATAAGTAGCCTTTATATTGCCAGTAAAGGAGTTTATTCTGTCAATTATAATGGGTCAAATGTACAAATAAGTACTTTCTGCTGGACTGAGAAGGAAATCCTACCTTTGAAAATAGTGAAAGATTTTATTACATAAGCCTTCAATAGAATTTACCCATATTAATAATAGGGATTGGGTCAGTTGGCTTGACTACATCGCTATCTCAACGTCTCTCCAGCATAATATTCTAAGGTAGGGCAGTATAGTCCTTTATCTAACCATTCGCCATCAGCTTAGGCCATCTACCTACTGAGGTACGAAATGATCAGGTCACTTGTGAGTGTACAAACTGGAAGTTTAATATTAGGAATCTTGTCTGTGCTGCTTCCCAGTTAAGTTTGAATGATTGCCTAGAGGGAATTACCAATGATCTTGATATAATGCCCCGTAATGACCAACTATGAATGCAGAAAAATAAGCTACACAATAGATACCGAACCGCTCTCAAAGTAATAAGGGCAGATGCCTGAGTACGAGCTCAGAACAGACTGAATAGCAAGCTAACAAAATGGGAGCGTTGATTTCTAGAGGGAAATAATAAATCTAAAACCGAAGGTGCTCAGTGTTACACACGCGAGAGATGGAATCACAGGGAAAGAAAAATTGCTGAATTTTGAAAAAAAAAACATTGTGCGGGCGTCATGCATTGTCTAGAAGACAAAAACCATAAAAAGTATGATGATAATATTCTTGATATTATGAGCTTATCTGATGACCAAAGTACTGCATCGGACGATGAGGTCCGTGCAGAATAAAAGCTATTTAAAAACAATAATACTACAGGAGACAATTTCCCTCTGAAGCTTACAAATACAGTCTTCCAGAGCTCGTAACGCTACTCGCTGCATTTTTCATCAATTTCTTAACTCTGTGTTTCCTCCCGTACAACTCATTATAAGTTATAATATTACCTAGCTATTGTAAAATAAAGACAAACTGCGTGTCAGACATGAGCAATTGTTGCCCCATAGCCTTAGCTACGTCACTATCAATGTTAGAAGATCTATGTACTTGAGGGACAGATGTCAATGTATATGGATATTGTAGATAACCAGTAAAGCTTTAAAGTTCAACACGGGACCGAAATGGCTGTCTTTGCACAAAAATTTGTTACAAATTTCCCTAGCAATATCTCTCCAATGCATTTGTATTTTCTAGACGCTAAGGCAGCCTTGAAAAGATTGCACAGTTACTCTCTTTTTAAGTGTATGGTGGAGAAACAAATACCTCCTAACGTTGTAAAAACGTTGAAGTATTGGTTCTGAACACAGAAATGTTATGTAAAATGGAGACGAAACTGTCATCAGTATTTGACCTGATTAATGGTATCCGACCAGGAGGCTAACTCTCTCCCATTTTGTTCAATATAATAAAAAATAAAAAACTTTATTTAATACACATGGAAATATTACAACACCGAAATACTACATGGCACACAAGAGGATGCATCTTATTTTTAGGTCACAAGCCTAGGACATGTCGCAGTGGTCTTACTTTCTAGACAACATTACGTCCCAAATTGGCCTCCGTCAGGCAAAAGTATGCTCTACCATCGTAGATACATATTAGATCGTTTGTAGCCAGGGGCATTGCGGATGACTTTCAATAATGATTTTCTAGAGTTTTCAATCCTGTGTTTTAGGCCCAAAGCTCATTTCCTGGTCCTAACTTTGAGACAATCACTGTGCTTCGAGCAAATATTAGACATGCACAATTAGACCTAGGCACTTTCATTAATATGTGTAATATGTCGTTATAAGCAATACGCAAGGGCTCAATGGATATCTTATTAAAGTTACACCAAAGTGAGTTACAGTACAGGGGGTAACAATAGGTTCGGAACAGCTAGCGTTTGGCATCTTCATAGCAGTGACCAAATTTATTGATTACCGTGTTACCAATTCCATGGAACTTTCGCATTTCATTGATTGATCTTCACTGATTGTATCCACACCAAATTTTGTGCAGCTGGAGTAGGCTGTCATCAGTACTATGTAATAATTCACGTCGTGTTTTTATTTATGTATTTACAACTATATTTATATCTTTCCCCTCGCGCTCTATGGGAATAACATAGGAGAAAATTCAGGTACCGAAGACGGTATCTTGGATACGGGGGTCGCACTTGGGCGCTCCAGCTGAGGGACCTGAGCGCGCTTGCATGATCCTGTCTGGATATGTTCATTGTTCTGAGTTGCTACGGGAGAGAAAATTCACGTGCCGAAGACGGTATCTTGGATACGAGGGTCGCACTTGGGTACTCCAGCGAAGGGACCTGAGCCTGCCTACATGATCGTGTCTGGACATATTCATTGTTCTGAGTTGCTACGGGAGAGAAAATTCACGTACCGAAGACGGTATCTTAGATACGGGGGTCGAACTTGGGCGCTCCTGCTGAGGGACCTGAGCCTGCCTGTATGATCGCGTCTGGGCATGTTCATTGTTCTAAGTTGCTACGGGAGATATCACTTCCCTACGCCTCATAATATATATCTTCAATTTTTAAGGCAGAATGCTGAATTTTCATTAAAAAAGCCTTCAGTAATAAACACACGAGACAGCGAGGGTTTTCCGGAGGTGCTAATTTTCTACCGTCATTAATAATGACGGCCCGGGCCACTAGTATCAACAATAAAGCAGTAAATGCCCTTAGATATGCTGACGACATGGTGTTTGCCTCTCCCAAACCTACTGGGTAAGAAAAATTGCGGGCAATTTACGAGAACCTAGGTAATAAACTCCGTATTGAGTATCTATAATAATAATTACGTGGTTCCTACGTTCCTTCGTGTGTTACGCTCTTCATTAATAGATAGATGGAAATTTATGATTTTACTTCAGATGTGAATCATTTTATCCGTATCACATCTACCTATGGCTTTTCATTTTTTTACTGCATTCTATTCGCTCTGCTGCTAGCGGATGACTTTTCTAGTAAGATGAGTTACGTAGACAGAATATAGGACAGGATAGACTTTATTTAAAAAAACGACAAAACATTTGTATTAGAGACATTGTCATTTTTAGTTTTCGTCATATCGGTGTCATATTTACATCTGTATGAAATAGCCGCCTAAATTTTTAAGATGTCAACGAAAGATTCATCAATTTATCATCTTCACTCCTCCTACCTGATGAGCTGAGGTAACAGCAAAACGCGTTGTGGGTAGCAAAATTTCAACTAAATGTTTTGCTTCACATCTAATTCTTCAATATGTACGCCATCTACAACAAGAAACAAATATATATATATATATACTTAAATCTTCAAGGAAAGCATTATCTCGTCTCTCATTTCGTTCGCAGGTGATAAATATGTGACTGGTGCATACGGTGACTGGCAGCAGCCATACTGAAAACTTGATCTTCATAGACGAGGCTTCTGGCTCCCTTCTGGTATTAAACCTCGTTGCCTTAAAGCCAGTGTGGCAATGGCCTCATATTGGCTGCCGGGTTGAGTATAGCATCTCTTCTCTTTTTATGCACATTCATATACACATAGAAAAATGGTTGTTTGCCATTAAGCAAAATAAGTTAACTGTAAACTACCTTATCGCTTGAATTTGCGCCAATGCACATTGTCGTTTGCGATGAACAACAGCGTTGTGATGAACAACAGTGTGTTTTACGATTAATTATTATAGCTTTGTAGCTAAAATAAGAAACCAGGTGTTTTTNATTAAGCAAAATTAGTGAACTGTAAACTACCTTATCGCTTGAATTTGCGCCAATGCACATTGTCGTTTGCGATGAACAACAGCGTTGTGATGAACAACAGTGTGTTTTACGATTAATTATTATAGCTTTGTAGCTAAAATATTACGTCGTTAGTGATAAGAAACCAGGTGTTTTTAACGTAAAAAACATACTTTTCTGAGTGTACTGGCAGTGTTTGGAAGCCGCTGCTCCATACTGTGATATAAGAATTTTATTACACTTAGAAAATTTAGACGTATCCAATGTCCCAAAACCAGCAGGCCCTACTGTACACTGAAAGTAAAAACACGCTTTGACGTACATATGCAGCAGGGCTCCTGTGTGGTTTGATGCTCCAAGTACGTTTTCGAAAGTAGGGCTATTCGAGAATTGATGTGGATTGACGGACTTCCAGAAAACAGTGAACTCTTTAAATAAAGTATGTGAATTTTGCAAGAAGAGAAACTTTGGACTGATAAAGACTTCCAGACCACAAAAAGAGACCATGTAATCCGGCTGTGAGCTTGTTGAGTTTTCCAGATAACAAACAGGAAACGAATAAAACCGGAAGTGGATTCTAGTTGTGAAGAAATTGAAGACTTGCAGTGTCATAATATAAAATAAGTGGAATAAAGCTTCGAAGAACGTATTGAGTGTGTACTTGGGCTATGCAGTTGCTATGAACCTGCAAAGAAATTTCAGAGTTCACATAATAATAAAAAACTTCAAAATTCGCATTTCCACTTTGGAAGAACAATAATGCGGAGCACTTGCAAAGAATTTCAGACCTAAGAAAGAAAACATCGGAGGAACGCATGTGGGTTCTACGTGAACAGTTGCTGTAGACTTTGGCAGACTTCCTGACACCAGAAAATAGAAAGCACACATCTGGACTCAACGTGAGAAGTAACTGTGGTCTTGCAAAGAAATTCCAGACCTCGGAAAGAGAAAAACTTTCAGGAATGCAACGGCTGTGTATGTGGGGCTGCGGCAGACATCTTTAATGAAGACGCCGCCTAGTGAGCATTAAACTTTTTTGGTAGCGACTTAGAAAATTTAAAAAACTGAAGATTTCTGGGGCAACTCATGTTGTCTTTGAAATTTGTACTCAGGAACCTGATTACAGACTTACTGTAAAGGTTGAGCACTGCTCTTGTTAAAAGACTGAGAGAAATTTAAATGAACGCTACTTTTTCATGAATTAATTGTTTTTCAGGTGCTTTGGAAATCATAAAATCCGACCTTAATAGAGCCCTACTTTTCGATTGGAATCTTCAACTTGTTTTTTTTTTAATCGCCTTAGTGTCTGTCTGTACAGCAGCTCAATGTTTCTGAGAAAATGTAGGTGCATTGTCATCGGAACGTTAAAAGTTGGCATCAATTTTGTTTTATCAAAATAATGATATTTATTTTAAAAAAGAAAATGATCAGAATGACATGAGTTGGCAGGAAAGATATTTCATGAAAACGAAGATATTTCGAGTAAAAATAAGCTAATGAATCATCAGAATATCAGAGCAGGTATCAAGACATTTTATCAAAAGAATATTTGCGGTAAATTATTGAAAACACGTGACAAAGCATTCTGTTTCTGTGCTGACGGAATGCTTTCGTTTAACGCTAGAGTGAACTAGCCTTCATACTAGAAATATTAATTTAACTGATAACAAAAACTAAAGTAAAAATACTTCACAAAAATAATGTATGTAATTAGCAGTATTTTCAAACTCTGCGTCCAACATGAATCGTCTTCAGAAGGAAAAAAAAATGCACGAAACATTTTTTTACAGATAATTCACGGTTAGCTGAAATTTAAAAGGACTAAAGTTACTTACTATAGTTAATGACAAATTAATCCTTCAAATGTTAAGGCGGGTTCTCACGGCTGTGGAATGAACGTGTTTTCCCGAATTAGCGACCCAATGCGTTGCCGTGCCTTTACCTGGTAAAAAGTACGGCCATTGTTTTCCGTTCTTGTTCACTCCAAATTTGTTGAGATTTCCAAATTTTACTACTACTACTACTACTGACTTTGTTACTAATATTTTAGTTAATTTAGCGGCAGGCAGACCGCCGTCTTCACGACGCTACACCATAATCGGCTGCGTGATCTCACCTCTACAAAGGCTGATAAAGGAAAACGGGAACTGAGGTAAAGGTCATCTATGTTAACGCTTTCACTGTACGTTGATGTCAGTCAGTCATTCATTGCGTGCACAGGTACCTCTGAATTGGCCTTAGAATATTTCTTCTCCACAATGTCATGCTGCCTACACGGGATAATTCTCTTGGTACCTTAATTAAATATATCTATAGATGACTGTCGAAAGCTCTAAACATGTTTGATTGATTAAAAATAATTAACAGAAATACTGTGGTGGCCCAGGCCGCCATGGAATGAAGGAGGAAATTGATTACTTAAGCAAATTTCCTTACATATTTGCTCCTATTCAGTTGCTGAACAAAAGGAAAACATTGTTCATTTTCATTCCATAATGTTCTAACTCAATATCCAAATTGCGTGCTCGGAGCAGTGCAGCCATGACATGTAAAGGAAAAATGGCACACAGGGTCCATGATAATGCTAAGAGGTACTTCAGATGTCAAGGCTTGGATATGAAATTTGAAAACAATAACAACAAGTGCACTTTACGAGTTCCTTTCAAGCTCCAAGTTGGCCGATGTATTTTCATCAGGGCGTAACATGAAAATATTCTCATTTAATGTAAATATGGAAATGAAAAAAGAGTTGTTTCTGAGCTGGTGACTGAATTCTTTGCACTTGCTAAGGAGGAAGAAACTTTTGACAGACAAAAATTATCTATGTACATAGAAGAGTGGCAAATGAGCGCGGACTAAGCCACAAAAAATTTCTACGAAGCAGTGCACTAAAACAACAATCGCGGAATATTCAATAAAATAAACAAAGTCATCATTCAGAACGCTTAAACAGTGTCAAATAAGTGAGGCAAAATGAGACAGTCGAAGGTATCTAAAGATGAAAACATTCTCAAAAGCCTCGACATTAACTCCACAAAACAACATTTGAGAATTATTAATCAAAAACTAACGCATATTAAAGCTATACACTCAAGTGCCATATTCTATGAAAGAGAAAGGTATCAAAATTGGGAAATATTTTATGCAGCAAATACATTAGCAGCAAAAAGTTCTTTTGGCTCAAGCTATCATTAAAAATAAACTAGGCATAATACAGTTATTATACACTTCACCGAGGCATAATCTTTTTATGACTGACAAAGCTAAATACCATAAACTTAAAAGTATTCTCTAGACTCGATACATTGAACACCACGCGGTAATAGCCATGGAGCTTACAATACTTTTGTTACTGCGCTATTGCATTTCTACAACGCAGTTCTCTAAAACCACAGCGTGAAGATGAATAAAAAAGTAATGAATAAATATAAAGCGTTCAACAAAGACAGAAGCCACCAAATATTAATTTGGGAATTAATTTTTCAGCTGGAAAAGTTTTTGAAACTCATTTTTTTTCCTGTGAAAACTATAGGTGGAAGTAAATGAGTCGTTTACTGTTATAGTAAAACAGTATTCTATAGAGAACGTTCTGGTCCCAGAGAGAACCATAGGGATTTGAAATGTACAAAAGAGGAGTCATCAGTTGGAACATTTTTGGGGAGATAAGCAAAACTCGTTTGCATTAATTTGCCTCAAACTTCAGTCTCTGCCGAGCAGAAGTGAGTTTGAGACCATTTGACTGGAAATGGGTTTGGGGTAAACACTTTAACCTAGATTGAAAGCAGTGAAGTAAATGCACATAACCAAAGTTCAGAATAGCTAATAAAACAAAATTAGCTAATTTTTATATAACTGCTTCAATTGATGACACCTTTAGCCTATGAAAGTAATTCATATCACAAAAAAATTCTGGAAGTCATTCACTCATCGGAATTTGTACGGTATTATTCTTAATACCGAATCAAGGCTTATACGTTTAAAATAGGGCAGGTGCATGTCGCATTTTTTATTTTGTTTCTAGAAAAAACTAGCATGTTCGCCTGGAAAAATAGTGCACCTTGTGATGAAAATAAATATATACTTGTCTATAAACAAGGAGCAAGTTAATTACATTGCGACACGCAAAATCTATTTTTTGTCTGGAGTATAAATTTGATAGAAAATTAAATAAGAAGCGTCACCACTATCCCGAGTGTTCACGGCACGCTTGTTTTCGCTAGCTATGGTAGAAGCGAAGAGGAACAAAAGAGTTAAAATCGTAAGTACAATGGCGAGAAGCAGACATTGCTCTTTATTATGGCACCTAACAGCCGTTGGTCCTACTTTTGCTGCTCCTGATGGCCCCCTTCATGCATTTATTGCGAATATTGGACATTTACATTCGTTAATACTAGCCCCTGAGCATAGATATGAAAAAGCTGCCATAACGTAACGGTTAAGGCAATAACTGTTTTTAAAGATAAGTTATCCCTGGGGCAGTCGTCAGCTAATTGTTACTAATAAAGCAGTGTATCGCTCCTAAGTCGCCGAGCTGCGTCTGGGGCCTCAAAACACTGAATCTATTATTACCTCCGCCAAGGAGGTTATGTTTTCGTCGTGTTTGCCTGTCTGTCACCAAGATAACTCAAAAAGTTATGAACCGATTTGGATGAAATTTACAGGGGTTGTTAGGTATATTAGGAGGAACAGATGATTAACTTTTGGTGAAGATATGTCCATCCCTTTGTTTGTTTGTTTGTCTGCGTCATTTTTCTTGATGCCCTAACTCAAAAAGTTAGGGATGGATTTTGATGAAATTAACATGAGTTGTTAGGTATATAACAAAGACTAGATGACCAAATTTTGGTAATGGTCCGTTTGTTCGTTCGTTCGTTTGTCAATGTTTTTAACTTTATGCTTGTTAGCACAATAACTCAAAAAATAATGAATAGATCTTTATGAAATTTATAGGAGTTGTTAGTAATGGCAAAAGACATGAATGATCAAATTTTGGTACAGATCAGTTGGTTCTTTTTTATGTTTCTTTCATATTTGTCATAACGTTTGTTAACAGTATAACTCAAAAAGTTATGAACAGATCTTCAAAAAAATTGAACAAGCTGTTATTAATATAGAAAGGCACAAATGATTAGATTTTGGAGTTTATGCAAAGAAAATTATGGTTTCAGAGGCAATTTTAATTTTTGCTACCGTTGGCTCACTGGGCGGAGGTATACGCTCTCAGAGTGCTCTAGTTAATAATGTTATGGTGCTAAAGTCGGTCGTACCGAGACAGTTTTGTTTCGTTGTAATCGTTTTTTTTTCTCCTACTTGCATTCCTTAACCAGTAAGAGTCCGTTTAGCCAGGTACTGCTCCCAGCTGAATGAGATAGTGCTAATAATAATCTAAGTCGTGTAATTCCTAAAGAGCACTTGCGTCCTCGAGGAAACCGACAGCCTGCAGCAGAGCACAACCTTACGCAAAGAGAGAATGATATGGAGCCATTGGAGGTATGTTAAGAGCAACCTGCACTTAACCACGAACAGACACTGCGGACACACACAGCATTTTCACATAGATGTCTTTGATCAGTCATTGGCAGGGGTAGAGTGGCTAACATTCGTTGCTTGAAGGTGAGAAGTTCTATTCTCAGCCAGGGAATGGAAGTTTTGATGCTTGAGGCTGTTTCTGCCATTGATAGTCTACTGTATGCTGGCGGATCTCATTTGCATTGGAGATGGTGGGGGTCGCAGTTAGCTTACAAGTCTCCGTCTATGAAACCAAAGCTCTGATAGTCTGTGGCCGATTGCACCAACAGCGCTGAATCATCTGCTGTTCAAAGTAGTGCATGTGGGTTGTCTGGCTAGGGTATGCGATCAAGGCAATTTTAGCTAGACAGAAGACTCAAAAAATCAAGGAATCCATTGCCGTAGGTATATCTTCCCTGCACTAAACATAGAAGAGTTGCACCTCAAGTTTCTACAACACACTATGTTGCAAAACAAAACTAAATATTCAGGTGTTTATGTTTCTGTGTAAGATGTCACTTTATCGTAGGATTGACCCCATTTGTAGCGCCACAAATGCGGAGAGTTTTTAAATAGAATGAAGGCGCTTACTACTGTCCTACAATTTTTTTTTTTTAACATTGGGATATTGGGAGCCAAGATGAGAATTAATATTATTTGTTCTGCCCCACTGAACAAAGTACCGCTGAGAACAGGATTAAGCGAGCGCTGATTTCAGATTTTTTTCTCGAAGTTGCAGAGGAGATTTCAAGGGTTGTGGCGACAAGTTCTTTCTGCCAATTACCTCCACCAAGGAGGTTATGTTTTTGTCGTGTTAGTCTGTCTGCCTGTTTGTCTGTGTATTTGCCTGCTGCCAAAATAACTCAAAAGTTCTGAAGGGACCTTTATTAAATTTACAGGAGTTTCTAGTAATGTTAAAAGACATAGATGATTCAATTTTGAGGCAGATCGGTCGGTCCATCTGTGTCTTTGACTAATGTTTGTCATGAAGTTAGCAGCATAACTAAAAAAGCTACGATTGGTCTTCAACAAAATTCCAGAAACTGTTAATAATATCAAAAGGCACAAATGATTTGATTTTGGTGTTGACACAAAGAAAACTATGTTTTCAGAGCCAATTTGAATTTTTCGTTACCGCTGCCTTGCTTGGCGGAGGTATATGCTCTCGGAGTGCTCTAGCTTTTTTTTATGGTATAGCGTACTGACAGAGTTTCAGTAGCCTCCGAAGATGATTTACAGTTTTAGTTTTTTTGGTTGCCAAGCATTGAATAAACTTATATCATCCATTGTTGCTATCATTAGTCTTGACGCCATCTATCTACAAGTCCTATATATCTATCGATCTAGAACACTGAATTTAGTTGACTTTTACTTGCCCCGAACTTAATTATGTTGGATACAGCTTCCATCGTTAACCGCAAACTTGAGACAGATGCCTGAAACTCTATTCGAATTGGCGATCCTATAAATCTCAGGATTGCTGCTTACGTTTTTTTCAGTTAAGGCTAATTCACTAACGTACCTCGATTGTACTGGGCCAATCAAAAACACCCCTATTGGTAAATGGGTCCTTTGAGGGAATAATTTACGAATATATCTTGGTAATTCCTTTTCCATGTATTCGTCACGTTTTTAAAGCGCCACTAACATGCACTGTTGCCTACATTATTCGCTTAGAGTTTAGTTGAACGCGAGTTTTAATGCAGTAGAATATCGCACGGGGCTTTTCACTACACTATACACCCCTCTTGGCAACCACTGTATGCATACACAACTACGCATGTTGGAAAAATGTACGCCAGCCACGCTCTATGTACTAAAGTAGGAGGAAATTCAGAACCTGAAAGCTGGAGCTCACCAACTACAGTATTTTACTTTGCATAATTTGAAATGTAGGAATTGGAGACGATGTCCACAGCATATCTCCGCAGCAGCGCTGATACATGAATTTTACTTCCTTCACACAAGAAAGTCTCTTTGGTGTGTTGCTTCGATGAGCGTTCTAAGTGGATCAACAGAGCAGAAGCTTATAACATCGGTGTATTTCTGAAGTAATTCCGTTCTGTCTTTATTCCTTCGAGAAGTCTCGCGTAATCACCGAAGAAACGTTAACAAACGTCCTTGTGTAGAAACACAATCTGTTTACCGAAAATATCATTGGATGAGGGAAGGAAACGTCCGTGCCAAAGAGGGTTTCAATCTAAATGCAATTGTTTGCTATGTAAACATGACCGGCCAACTCGCAGCTCCACTGAAAGAAAATAATCCTATAGAAGTAGAGCGCCTTATCCTGATACCTTGATGAATCATCGGACATAAATTATCAAATTTTGGCGATGATCGGTTGGTCTGTTTATGGGATTTCCTAATGTGCTTCAGAATGTTAGTCAGAAAATTAACACGAACAGTTATGAACGAATCATCAAGATCAAGAAAATATCAGAAGTTGTTATTACTGTTAAGAGGCACAAATGACCAAAGTTTTGGTGCTGATAAATAGAAATGATAGATTCAGAAAAAACTTGAATTTTTCGTTTAACATTGCCTTGCTTGACGGAGGTGTGACTATCAGAGTGCTCTAAGATTAAATACCAGGCAGTGCATACAGTTTGATTGCGTTATGTGCCTCGGAGCGAGCCGCTAAGTCTACGTCCGATCGTATCTTCGTGGAAGAAAACATCTCCATTCCGCCTGTTCCCCAGCTTAGAGTGTAATTTTCCTGAGCTATATCTGAAGTTGTATGCTTTCGGAGACTGACTCCTTCTTGAAGGTGACCTCGTCTACAATGTAGCCGGTCTTTTATATCATACCAACTGTCCAACGTACCGTTCTCTAAGCCATGGTGACGCTGTGTGTCAGCTGAATTTAAGTTTGCCCCCAATAACCTCAATGTGGTGACCAGCAGGAGGGCTAGTAGCGGGCTATCGTCACACCACACGTGGCCGCTTACAGCTGGTTTGCCTGGCACTTTCAGTACGTATGCGTTTGTAAGTTTTCAAATTTCACAATTTCAGCACCAGTGACGTTTCTAATCTCGCGTGGCATTTTGTTGAACTGCCGCTCACCCGGAACAGTGAAACTACAAGGCCCGTAGCAGACGATAGTCCTTGCCGCAGGACGTCCTGTGTTTTCGCTGCACATGAAAAAAAAATCAGGATATATGGCAGTGACTTCGAGAGGCATCGGTCGTAAGACAGAGATGCTTTACTTCTGTTGAAGAAATTCAAGTCTTCAGGTTGATCGTATCTCGCGTATTTTTGCTGATATTAAGAGCTTTACGCACAGATCACTTAAAAATGGGTACGAGAATAATAGTAACAACCGTGTTTTAATTTATATTTAAACATTTTTTAGTGAAGTATGCAGAATTTATTTTAGTCATCGCCTTACAACTCGCATGGCGGTACTTAGCAACTGTCAAGGTCACGTGGTTTCCCGTTTTATGTGACTGAGTATTCTTTTCTTTGTATTATGCAATTGCTTCAGTGCAATAGTGACTTCTATACACTATTACCTTTGTTCTGTTTTATTATTATTAATATTGCTGCTGATGTAGTTTCTTTTCCGAATTTTCAATACATTTGTGAAAAGCTTTAAGTGCAGCTGACGCGTTCCTCGCTATCGTGTGCGTGGTCGAGACTTGCAATACTGCGTTCCTCGCTATCGTGTGCGTGGTCGAGACTTGCAATACTGCGTTCCTCGCAATCATGTGCGTCGTCGAGACTTGCAATACTGCGTTTCTCGCTATCATGTGCGTCGTCGAGACTTGCAATACTGCGTTTCTCGCTATCGTGTGCGTGGTCGAGACTTGCAATACTGCGTTCCTCGCTATCATGTGCGTCGTCGAGACTTGCAATACTGCGTTCCTCGCTATCGTGTGCGTGGTCGAGACTTGCAATACTGCGTTTCTCGCTATCGTGTGCGTGGTCGAGACTTGCAATACTGCGTTTCTCGCTATCGTGTGCGTGGTCGAGACTTGCAATACTGCGTTTCTCGCTATCGTGTGCGTGGTCGAGACTTGCAATACTGCGTTCCTCGCTATCATGTGCGTGGTCGAGACTTGCAATACTGCGTTCCTCGCAATCATGTGCGTGGTCGAGACTTGCAATACTGCGTTTCTCGCTATCGTGTGCGTGGTCGAGACTTGCAATACTGAAACAAGATATCAGTCGAAACTTTCATTTTGAAGGCCATGAGGCTATCGTCTTCAGCGTCCCTTAGAATACTTTGTGCCTATCGTATCACCGCTATTTTTGATCAGAATTCATACATCACAAATGTGACTAATACGATCTGATTATCTGGCCAGGATCTGCCCACCTACATTGATGGTAATTCCTGTTAGAAATTTCCAAACATTTATGATCGTAAAGCGATCGAACGTCTGCCAAATAGTGTGTGTACATATGAAGGAAGGCAAGTCTTTTGTTATAGATTAATTCTTGAAAGCCTCCAGTTGCAGCAGTGAAAGATCTCTAAATAGCCTCGAGGTCCTCTAGGCCTTCCCGTTTGCTCGGTGTCAAAAGAGGAGAACAGTATTCTATTATCAACAGTATCAGTTGTTTCCATAAGGTGAGCAACGCGCAGAGAAAGTTTGAAGCACCCATGCTGTCCCTTCTTTGCTGATGGTAGCAACTCTACCGACGTGGTACTTAAAAGTGGCATTATCCTAGATGCTAAACCCAAAATCTCTTAAAATTTCCTTACTTACAATGGACCTCCTGTACATTTATTGTCACCCCAAAATCCCACCTGTACAGTTGTCACCCCAGTATATTAGGTTAGGTTAATTAGTTATTACTAGAGCCCGGATTTCTATGCCTTTAAAAATAGGCGAAATAGCCATAAAAGTCTAGGCAAAATGGCGCCATAAAATATGCTCTAATATGCTCTTATGCCCTCCTTGCTATGCTTTATATGCTCTTATTAATAGAGAAGTTAATCCTCTGTGTAACCGTTTTCTATTGTATTTACACAAAAAACCATATAAAAAAGTTTTATGGTGGTCTAGTTTATTTTGTAATATAAACTAGTAATGAAACAACATTCATTATAAAAAGCATCAGTACTATAGAATAATTCACGTCGTGTTTTTATATATTTATTTATTTATTTATTTCCTGTCACGCTCTATGGGAATAAGATAGGAGAAAATTCAGTTTTCAAAATATATAAAAAAGTGGGGTACCTTGCAATCTCTTTCTTCGACGAAAAAAAAAAGTTGGGTACCTTGCATAGAAAAAGAAGTCATTTAGATAGGGGAAAAATAGAACTAATAAGATAGGAGAAAATTCAGATTTCAAAAGGCGAAAAAAAGTTGGGTACCTTGGAATCTTTTTCTTCAGTATTAGATAGGGGAAAAATTAGGAAGCCCCAAAGACGGCGGGGGTTTTGGTGAAGTGTTAATTTTTTGCCGTCATTTATAATGACGGCACGGGCCACTACTTTTTAATATATTTATCATGGAAACAACAGAGAACATATATTAGAATTTCTACAACTACAAATTAACGCACTAATAGATAACTAGATAACAATGAAATCGGGAAAACCTTTGTTAAGAATGAATTCTGGGAACATATTAATAACAAATAATACAGAAAATATATTAATTATCTACCTGTACGTACGTACAGCCATACTTAATGTCTGCAGTTCGAGCACTTGTACCAAAATGACATGCTAGATTGGAATTCGAAAGAAAACGGTTCACAAAAAATGATTTCATATCATAGGAAATGAAAACAGGGTATATTGAGAGATTAATGTTTTCCACAAAGTAAACACTAGTGTTTAATATCTGAGTAATTCATTGTCGCAGCTATAAATAAATTTCAAAATGGGATGTTATTGCTATGTATTTCAAAGCAATTGTCACAACTTCTATGTTTCAATAGGCGTGTCTATGCTTTATATGCAAAATAGTCAAATGCCTATAAAGCATATTTTTTCTATGCTCTTATAGGCGTTATAGCTTTTATGGGGTAAGGGCATATAAATCCGGGCTCTAGTTATTACATTATACCCTATGTACAACTGCCACCCGTCTTTTCCACCTGCGTGTCACCCAAATATTCTCACTTGTACAATTGTCACCCCAAGGGCTTCTAGAGTGACAATTGTACAGCTGATCTCTTTCAATTATGCTCATGTCACTCGTAGTGTAAGATGTTTATGTAATTAGGGAAGAATTTTCACCGTATCGAAACAATTCGAGTTTTCTTCCCTTCAAGGTCACATTATCCGTTGACCAACGAAAGGTGTTAATTAAATTTAATTACATAGTCCAAACGTGTGTCACTGACGGTACCGCAGCAAATTTCTGTACGTCGTTTATTGGAGGAGGGAGCGGCAAACTTACATTGGTGCCCCACGTAAAATATCATAATGAGGAAGAGTTTGGACCAAGCACAGTACCTTGTCGGACTCCACTGAGTACCGGCTGTCGTTTGGACACATTATTATTTATAACTACACTTTGGGTTCAGTTTGTTTGGAAAGCTTCGATCCATCTACGACATTTTCCTCGGATATTCATGTTAGAGAGTTTGAGTAACAGTATCCCATGCTTTACTTTATTACCTCCGCCAATGAGGTTATGTTTTCGTCGTGTTTGTCTATCTGTCTGTCTGTTTGTTTGTTTGTCTGTCACCAAGATAACTCAAAAATTTATGAACCGATTTGGATGAAACTTACAAGGTTTGTTAGGTATGTTAGGAGGAACAGATGATTAACTCTTGGTGAAGTTATGTCCATCTGTTTGTTTGTTTGTCTGCGTCATTTTTCTTGATGCCATAACTCAAAAATTTATGCATGGATTTTGGTGAAATTAAAATGAGTTGCTAGGTATATAACAAAGAGTAGATGACCAAATTTTGGTAATGGTCTGTTTGTTCGTTCGTTCGTTTGTCACTGTTTTTAATTTTATGCTTGTTAGCACAATAACTCNGTAAAAGACATAAATGATCAAATTTTGGTGCAGATCGGTTGGTTCGTTTGTATGTTTGACTCATATTTGTCATAACGTTTGTTAACAGTATAACTCAAAAAGTTATGAACGGGTCTTCAAACAAATTGAACAAGCTGTTATTGATATAAAAAGGCACAAATGATTAGATTTTGGAGTTTATGCAAAGAAAATTATGGTTTCAGGGCCAATTTCAATTTTGCTACCGTTGGCTCACTTGGCGGAGGTATGCGCTCTCAGAGTGCTCTAGTTTATCGAATACCTTTGCAAAATCAAAACAGATTATGTCCGCCATTTTGCCTTGGTACAGTGAGCTAGAATACAGTTATAATGTTCAGGCAGTTGAGAAATAGTAGATCGCTTATGGCGAAAACCACATTGATTTGACGTAAGTAGGATATTGCTCTCTAAATGTTGTGGTGCTAAATGCTTCCTAAACACCATTAAAACACCTATGTACGGCGGTTAGTCAGGGAGCCCGGTCACAAGCCTCGACTCAATTGTGATATAGATCGAAACCCTAATCCACATTATTAACGCACAAACATCCGCTAACCTTAGTGAGGAAGTAGGTAATTAAAGTAGAGTTTTCCCATATCTCTCATTCTCTAAGAATGGACTGTGAATCCTAAAAACCAGTGACACCATGAAATAGCTGTTTCGCATCGAAGTTCAATCTATTTTCTGGCACTCTTACGACAAACATTTGATGTTATGAGAGCATTCTCATACAACCATATTACAGTGCGTTGCACTGCTGCAAGTGGAAAGTGAATTTTTGAGATGCTGATAATAAAATATTGACCGGAATGCTTCAGTGCGTCAGTGAGTACTTGGTCTCTACTGAATTCCAGCTTTTGCAAGTGTTTATATTACTGGGCTAGGGTACCAATTTTTGGAAAAAAAACAGAGAAGAATCTGGATCGAAACCTCTTCATTGCTCACAACCGTGATCGTGATTCTGTTTTTAAAAGTACATGGCCCCTGCCTGCTTGTGCTTGTTCTGCCATTAAAATACAAATTTCTCTAACCACCTTCCTTCTCAGGCAGTCAAAAATTACCATAAAAACTTATGCTAAGTTTAGCAGGGGCTTAGCTCCGATTTTGACCTAGCCATCGAGTTTTCTTTGGCAATGAGCCTCTTGGTGCTTCCGTTTACTAAATCTAACCTAATTCACTTTGTCGAGCTGGCAAGAAACTTTCGTTTATGTACTGCGCTCCTCAGGCTCTCGGGTATCCGTGAGGCTGTACTTGGGTTGCAGTGTATCTTTGCATCAACACTCTGTGATGACTGAGCACAATCCGTGGCAGTGGTATTAAATTTTTCACTCGCGTCGGTAGTTGAGGTCTTTGATAAATTCGCCTTAGAACATTCATTGTTAGCCAATTCTAGCAGATATCCTCGGACCCCATAATAGCAAGAAAATATCGGACCCTCCCTCTAAGGTCATCTCTCACCCCCAGAGGGTACGAGCAACCCTGCTTGAAAGCCCCTGATCTAATTAATGCATTCCTCAGCACGAATTTGCCGCCTCTCCAGGCCTTATTATCTCTGTCAAAGCAGAATTAGTTAATGCGTCTTCAACACAACTAGATTGCCGCATCCGTTGATAGCTGAAAATTTTAATGTTTTTGTCATACTGTATAATCATTAAACCCGATAAGAAAGATTAGTGTGTCATTGTATGTTTAGCCTTTAGTTTATTTATTTTCTACTCGTGAAAGAAACACTTTCTGAGTTAATTAGGACACGTATGAGAATTTAAATACCATATGATACTCTTGAAAATTGCTATGCGAAAATCAAACCAGGCAAAAGATGGTGCAAATAGTAGTAGGAAGTTTCAAAGTCAATGCGCTTCTTGCTTTGATAATTTAAACTTCTGGTTAATGAAGACATTCATAATACCTCACAGTACTCCTCCCATGGATCCTGGTGTTTACTTCCTTCCCGTTTCAAAACTTTCTTTGCTTCAAGTTCACGATCTGGAAATTAAGTATAGGATGACGAATCAAAGGGTACGTCATTCTCCAGTTTTTAGCTTTGAATAATGAAAAGGGCACAATAAAACGGGTCATTTATTACAGCAATTGTTTTGCTCCCATCAAATTGCTTCCTCGGATGGAATATCTTTTCATTGAGTAAAAAAGAAAAGAAAAAACTGGCACAATACTTCTGTGTATCAGTGTTAGGCAGCTGCATGTCACGGCCTCACTATGTTCGACTACCTCGTACATCAAATTATTTTGCATCGTGTCACAGAACGGAAATGATGTGCAGAGGAGCAGAGATGAAACCAAGCGCGCTCATCTCTTTGGTCATTAAAGTTGCCCAAGCCATGTATCTTCATTATTAAATCAGTACTTCGAATACCAACAATGTCGCAGTTTATCCCATTTTTTTCAGTCATTTGTCGAGTGCGAGGTTCACTAATTCGATTATCAATTAAATCTTACGTAATCCAGGCTGTTAAATTCACAAATAACTGAAGGCTTCACTATTTTTGTCAAGGAATTATCAAATAATAAAGGCCTCAATGGATCAGTCTGCTAACAGCGTAGGTAGCTGAAGGCTTCAACGGTTTCGTCACAAAGTTATCAATCTATAAATTCCTCAACAGACCAGTTTGTGTCGATAACGACAGAGTCATGGGCAGGTCGAGCTCTAACTAGGGGAGCGAAATTTATTGAGATGCGAAGGCAAGGTCAGGCCGGTAATGAGTTTGTTATTTTTGGATAGTCGACGAGGGCCTCTTGCCGAGACCGCATGCAACTGCATAGCGGGGAGCTGATGGGAAGATGCGAATTGCGGCTGCCATCCTATGTCCCTGGAGAGTTGCATGTCGCAAAAGATGTTCCGGAACTGATAGAGCTGAGAGTTTATCTGAACAATACAGCGTTGCAAATTCGGGGCACTAAGCAGATTATGCGACGCAAAGGAGATGGTACTGGGGAGTTGGATGTCGGCGAGGTTATCCGATAAGTGGGGGCACAGCTGCATTAAATTTTGTGGTGAACAATTCGATATTCTGAATAGATGATTATAAGGCAAAGAGGTGCACACAACATGCTGAGATTAGATAAGGTAGCTGGCAGTAGACAGACCAAGCGAAACTTTCAAAGAGAGGAGGAGAGACTCTCGCTTTACAGATGTTGATAGAAAATCCATAAGCATGGGGTGATTATGCCACTGTATTTAGTTGAAGCAGATCCGCAAGGGTTATGAGTCGTTAGATCTGATTTGGGATATGATAGAAGGCGGAACATGGCGGCTTCCAAAGAAATTACACGTTAGGGGTTGATGAGCTCCAAGGTGTAGAGGTGCTGGTCCCAGAGCTTGTCTAGACAATTTTTGAACGCGTTGATTGTACCCGCTCCGACAACGTCCGAGGGCAGCCTATTCCAAATATTCCCAACGAAGTACGATAATAACTGTTGAATTTATCTAGTTCTTCAGCACTGAAGTTTCAGTTTTCATCCGTTATTTCGGAGGTGATCATCAAAGTCTCTGTCGAAAAATTCCGTTTTAGGGGCATCATTACAGCCATTTCAAAAACTTAAAGCCAAGTTCAACCATAACGTGGGCAATAGGTTGCAAAATGAATTTATTTTAGAAAAGAAGAAGCTATTGAACGGTAAAATCTATGGTCTTTTCCGGATTAAGTGAAGTAAATGGAATTGATTAAATAGTGAGGACATATAGTTGCCTTATGTTGCGCAACGGAAAGGATATTTGGGAAGGTGAACGGAGTGTATGATCGTCTGTGCGTCTAAGATCAACATTATATAATTTTGACGTGGATTAAATTGCACCGAGGAGGTACGGCAACAACTATGAGACTGTTGCGCTTTATGTCGGCGAAAAAAATCCGACAGCCGATACTTCTGAGCTGAGGCGAACAATTCTGAGTGGAAAATCCAAAGCTCGAAGCGCATTGGATGACGCAAAGGAGATATGACACATTGCTAGCAGAGTAAGAATGATGCAATTGATGGTGAACAAGATTCGGAACGTGGATTATTGAATGAATCGCTTATATGAACAGTATAATATTATTCGGGATGGAAAATGAAAGGAGCCAAGCGAATGATAAGAGACGGGAGAAAATGATGTTTAAAGTAGCTAGACTTGATAGCAGGGTGAGAACCTAAGATAGGAGATGGAATATAATAAATAGCTGGAAAAGCACTGCGAGAGCGCAGACCTCGGCCTATCAAAGTAATGCTAATAAAAATTTAGAATGGTCTATAATCCACGATCTCATTTGGAGAATCACCAATTGAATCATCCGCTTCTCGTAACATTTCTTACACCTTCTGTGAAGTTTATAAATATGTTTCTGCAAACTTCTTGTGTTATTTTACTAAAACACAGACCGACAAATAAACGCCGGCAAGAATATGATTTCATTGATGGAGTTTATTTATAACATGCAACACAACGGATAATAGATTCGACAAAGAGTTTTCACCAGTGGACAATAATTAGCGTAAAAATGTTTATTTCTTCTTGATAAAATGGGGTGAGTTTTGAAAAGGACGAAGAATGAAATGCTGATTTATACCCACGGTAGCAGCGCGCCTTGCATGCTGCACAGTTGTCCTCAGGGCCCCGCAAACGATCCCCAAGCAAGGCGCTCGGCGTGGTGAATCAGCAAAGCTGCTTGGTGTACATAGCTACCTTTGGGGGGGGGAGGTAATTACCTCAGGCAACCTTCCGCTAATGGGCCATAGTTCTTAGCGACCCATGGTTGACTGCAGCTCTACTTTCTTCTATAGGGTCAGTTGGCCTATATGCGCAGCATGAACCAACGCGTGTGGATATCCCAGGGAACGGCGCAGTCAGAGTTGACTATATCTTTACTTTTTACTAAAAAAAATATTGACTGGAACAATATAATTGGAGTTTTGGTTACGGAAATAATAGAAGAAAGACTTAGCACGTTTTGTGAGTAGCTTGCAGAAAACAAAAAAGGTCTCAGGTTTATCAGGATTGATACAAGCTTGTATAGCTTGCATCTTTCAGTTGCAACTTGTACAGAAGGTTAGCTTACGATGATTAAGCACAACTTACTGTGCTAAAGCCTATGTCTCAATGGCCGGGGCTCCTTCATAACGGTTTGCGTTTCAGAGATCGCTTTCTTTTCGACTGTTAAGAGGTTGGAAGTTTCATGACTGCAAGTCCTACAATGCGGCAATGTTAAAAACTCTGGGCCTAGATGTACTTTATTTCCTCAAAAATGAATAAAATCTAGGAAATATTTTCACATCGAGAACTTGTATGAACGACTAAAATTCCCCAAAATAAGAAGAAAGTAAGATAAGCTAGGAGTAGCCAACAAGTATGAGGAAGTACAAAAGTTTGAAATCATCCGCTTGAAAGCGATTCTGAAAGAAAGCAGAAAAAGAGAAAAAAATATCCCAGGTGGCTGAGAGTCACCCGCTCCCTGAAGCTCATCGTGTGACACAAGGGGAGTACGGTATGGAAACTAAAGCTGAAATTGTCTTCGACAACCTTCGGCAACAGCATTTTTTTCTGAATTTACTAAATTTCATGCAAAATTAGAAACTGGTGAGGGTTAGTGCAGATTAGCAATTGATTTCAGCAAGTTTAATCTATCATAGATTGAGATGAAGAGCCTAAAAGAAAATTGCGCAGGTGGAGAAGACCTGGTCCTACTGTTAGTGCCACATAGTTATTTTAAAATGAGCTTTAGATGAATTTGCAAAGACAGTGCTGGTAGCAGAGATAAACTGTTCAATTCTGCGATCAGCATCCAGTGAAACATAACGGATGTGAGACGCTTTAATGATATGAGCACAATGTCGAGAGTGCCAATATTACGGTATCGGCAACTTGTTCGAGGAGTGGTATAATGCTGTAATATGTGATCGATATTTGTCAATGTCTTCCCATCATTTATTAATGACTCTAGTAGGGCTACACTGCAAATGAAAATTTCAGTGAGTGACAGAATGTGTTATGCTGCAGAATTACTACTACAGCTGTACTATAGCTATATATGAGCTATATGTAGATGTAGTTATATTAAATGGGTTACCGTTGATTAGCTGCTTGAGCGGCTAATCTACCACGTTACATTTATTTTTTTCTATCCTGCACCGCAAATCAAACTAGAACCATCTCGTAAACATACAGAACGCAGCGCAACACAACCTCATGCGGCAACAATCTGGCCATCACTGACCCTCCTCCCCAAGCTTCCAGAACAGAATTTACACGCAGAGCGAGGACAACCAAGCAGAGCCCAAAATGTCACCAACAGAGCCTCGCTTTTGCTTCACTAAAGCTGGTTGTACACGTGTGTTTGTTGTCCAGAGGGTTGCAACGCTGAACTGCCCGAAACTACGTAGCCATAATTTACCCTCAAAGCAGCACAATAATAATACCGTATAAGCTTATGTGTATTACTTAGCATTCTTCCTGGCAATCATACTTCTGCACGTCGCATCATAATAATTACTAAAAGAGTCTAATATTAAAAGAATAAAGAATTACAAATAAATCCGCGGTTAGATATAGTTCAGACAAAATATCTCGTAGAATAATTTGGAAATGTAATGGTATCCGTATCAGCACCTCAAAAAAAAAGGGTAGTATCGTTATCAATATCAGACGGCTTTTTACCGTCGGCACAGCTCTGAAACAAACTATCGGTCGCGAACACCTGCAGATCGCCAAATAATGATACCGAAATGGAGAAATAACAGAAACGAAAGCAAATGCTAAGGACACCAGGCAAAACTGGAACTATATAGTGGCTAATATCCAGAAGATGGAGATGGAAAATATTTGGAACGATCCAGAAAGACAGAGCTATGTGGCCTTCAACATTCAACACTTTTCTTGCCTGGTTGGTAACTTTTTCAATTTGCTTCGAATTTGGACACAATAAAATCATACGCAAAAATCTTTAAATTACTTGGAACCAGGACACAAGATAGTCATGTGCAGTAGTCTTTGAATTACTAGTAATCAGTATACAATATCACTATGCGCGCCGTATTATGTGATGCTTTCTCCCTCGGAAGCAAGCTCTCTTATTGCTCTACCGCTGTCATGACACGCATCTTACATAAGTAATCTCCAGAGACAGCTATGAACTACAGCTGCATAAAATAACGCCTCCTTCCCAGGCAGGCTCTGTTAAATATAATTATGCCGTTGCCATTACGTTGTCCACTCCATCACAGCCTCCCCCCCCCCCTCCATGTCCAAGAAACAGGTCAGACCACAGCGTCGTAAGGTACTTCCTCTTTCGCAGACACGTTCTCTTTCAACTATATTGTTGCCATCTCGCGCCCCATATTGAATCTCAGGAAACAGTTAAGGACCCTGCGAGCTCATACTTTCTCTATTTGGGAGGCTGCCCCTTAAGCAAGCATATTCATCACGGCGGCGTCGTAATCCCACGGTAAACCTGACGACAGGTAGCAATCACGAGCCATCACGACACTGATAAATGGCTTGAATTCTTCACGCGTCCGCATTAGAGGTTCCAGTAAAGGAGCCGTATTTAAGGCTCGAGCGCGGTAGAAAGGCAATCTCTGGGATTTTAAGAACGCTCGGCAATCCATGTAAATTTGCCGAGTAACGAACTCAATCTACGCCAGGCTATACAATGGCAGCAAAACAGCTGCATGTGCTTTAAGAAGTTCAAGTTACGGAGGGAAACGCTAGGAAGTCTGTGAAAATTTACAGAGAATCTATCTACGCCGGATTTGCAGTGGTAGGAAATACGTTCCATAACCGCACAACGAATTACATTTTACGAAAAAGCTACTGGCAATAGATGCCAATTTACCACATAGTGGATTCACTTACGGCTAGGTTTTACTAGGAAAAAGTTTACCTACGCCCTTTATAAAATTTAGAATTTATGCATGTAAGTTGTCGCTGTATAGTAAAATGGCATACAACGAATTCAGCAATCGCTTAATTTTTCGCGATAAGATAATGTAACTAAATCCGCTCAAGAGGTTCACTGTTCACACAAACAATTGATGATCAGTTTAACTTTACTGGTCGTAGGAAGAAAGCTACACACGTTGAGAAAAGAAATGCATTTTTCATGTATGGTGGATCAGTTTCAAAAAGTGTTCAGTTTTGCACATCAGCTTCAAAAACTAAAACGGCTGCCAGACGATCAGCAAGACTAAAGTAGATTTGTCTCTCAGCAGAGCGATCGGGGAATAACCATCGCAATCGACGTGCAGCGTGAGAAGTATCTTGACAGGAGAGTAATAACGTCGAATAAAGTCCTGTGAATTAGAACAAGAAATTTCAGCTGAAAAGCCTGCGGTACAGAGCGCTAGCTCGAATCAACATGAAATTTACTCTTCAGCTTAAGTCATTGCATCTTTGTAGTGGCCCAATGAATAAAATAAAACTATAGCATCGTGACTCTCCACACGTGTGGCGATACGTGAATTCACTTGGGGTCATGTCAGAGCAGAGCACAGTTCAGTCTAGTTAGATGCCACAATTAACTATCAATTTCAATATTTACTTGGCAAGGAACTTTGGGTGAAAAGAATAGAAGCACTAGATATTAGAAATGTAAACAAAATCGTAAAAAGTTACTACATTCTAGGCATTAGTAGAAACAATAGGTAGACTAATTTACACTCATCCTAAAATTACAAGCCTTACAAGAAATTTACAATTTTGAAATCAATGCATGGGCAACAGCAGCCACTTCAAGAGGACAGGTGCAGGCTTGGTAAGGTTCAATATCTTCTCTGCACAGAACTTTGTTCTCACTCTCAGCCGCTGCAGTTTCTGTCCAAGGGACTCAAGCTTTGGCAGGAAGATGATATGGCAGCAGAGGGAAGTTCGCCATGTCTTGCTTCAGAGAGCACAGATTTCACGCCACAAGCAATCAAAACAAAGTTTTTGCAAAGCTGAACCAGTCTCCTCTAAGCTCTAGCGTATACAGGAATGCCGAGCAGTCGCAAGAGGAGTTCCTTTCTTGGTTGTGAAGCTCGAGTTTGATCGCACTAATTCTTTCTTACCCGCTATGCAAATTTATGGATGCTACCAGTACTGCTATTACTGCAAAAGGTAGAATAAAGTGGATAGCATACCCTAAGGGGAAAATCCCATGCACTGGTTCGTGCTGCAGATAAATCCTTCTCGACCCTAGATTAGTGCCCGGCTGCAGTCAACCAATGACTGTAAGAGGCTCGATCTTCTGTATTAGCACCCTGTGGCTGACACTCTAAAGTGCTACCACCGCCTGAATAATTCTTGAAGCATTAAAGGATTAACGTACTAACGCAAAATATCTCATAAGTTAAGTTCTAACACTTTGAAATTGGCTCTAGATATCCTGTATTATCGCATGCCCGGTAGTAGTATTTCAAATATCTTCGATTCTGAGATTAAAACAAAACAGCAGATAAAATTTTTCATATCTAATCTCTCACATCGGATTGGAAAGACCAACCCACCAACTAACCAACAGCAAGCAAGCAGCCTACTGACAGTATATTACCATTATTATAATATTACTACTATTATTATCATTATTATACTAATTATAAACAAGTTACAGGTATCTATCCTGCCAGCAATACATCTGTCAGCAAGTTTTATACGCAATATAAGAAAACAAGTGTAAATCACAGTGAAAAGACACGGTGAAAAATTTCATTGAGAATTTTTCAGTGATTATTCTTACTTTGTGGTTCTGCTATGTAGAGTGATTTCCGTATTATAGACACTGTTAAGAAAAAATTCTGTCATTAAAAATAAATAAATACAGAATTCCAACAAGCTAAAGATTCGTAACTGAGGTTGATGTCGGTATCGTCTACTATTATCAAGTGCAACTACAGCATTCCGAGAGCGTTTACCTCTGCCAAGCAAGGTAACGACAACGAAAAATTCGAATTGGCTCCTAAACCATAATCTTCTTTGTATCAACGCTATTGTGCCTTTTGATGGTAATAACAGTTGCTGCAATTCTGTTGAAGATCCGCTGATAACTTCTTGAGTTATGTTGCTAGCATACATTATGACAAACATAAGTCAAAGATACAAACGGACCAACTGATCTGCGCAAAAATTAAATCATATATCCTTTAACGTTACTAACAACTCTTGTAAATTTCATATAGATCCATTCTGAATTTTTTACGTTATTGTGCTAACAATTAAAAAAAATTAAACACCACAACACCACAGAAATTTTACATTTACTTTTCATAACAAGCCTAATAACTCCTGTAAATTTCATAAAAATTAGTCCACAACTTTTTGAGTATAGCACTGAAAAAAAAAATGGTAGGCCAACAAACAAACGGATAGACGATTTCCACGAAAAGTTAGTCATCTTTTACTGTTAACATACTTAACAATCCCTGAAAATTTCGTTAAGATCCGTTCGTAACTTTTTGAGTTCTCTTGGTGACAGACAAATAGCCAGACAAAAAGGCAGACAAACACGACAGAAACATAACTTTCCTGGCGGAGGTAATAATCGCTACTGCTTGGAGCAAATTTAGAGGGAGACGACGGAACCAAAATTCTGCACAGTAGCTTGCGAGACACTTTATGGCACGAGCTGGCTGACACACTGGCTGGTTTGCACGCTGGCTTGCTGACTGGCTGGCTGGAATGGGTAGCGTAGATGCAAGCTGAGATTTCTTTTAGCTGTAAAGCAGTAGACTCGTGCTCTTCTTCATTATTAACAGCAAATACCGTCCACACGAGAAAATTTGTTGATTTTCAGTTTTCGGTGCACTGGAGATAAATAGCCTTCAGTATCCAGATTACAACCAAGGAGGTTGCAATGGTTGCAGTGAGTAATCTTGCGGGAGCGTTTAAAGTAAGCTTTTCCCTTCAACTGTCTTAGTTGCGTTTCCAATCGAAGAGTGGCATTGCCTCGTGAAGCCCGTATAGAAAGGAGTCCTGAGTTCACAGTTTTATAGCCATTAACCATCAACGAAATTTCGGGCTGATAGAGTTCGAGCGCATGGAGTAGATGAAACTTGTATCCTACATATATACCAACTTATGTTGGAAGTATCAAAGTGAGCACTGGGATATCAATCTTCAGACACAATGTTCTTCCAAAAATATTAGAGAACTGCTTGCTTTTATCCCCTTGATTATATGTGCTAACCACGGCATTCGGCCCAATGCATGAGAGCAGATCAATAGGGACCTGTCGCCCTACAGTGCATGTTTCTTCCACCTGGAGTATGAAGCTAAATGCTGAAAAAATTAAACTATGATTGTCTGTCGGTCTCGCACAGTTTTACCCAGCATCCACCTCTGAAGATGGATGACACTGTTCTTCTGGGATCTAGCTTCCCGGAGATTCTTGGTGTTTTGTTTGATGAAAAGCTTACATCTGAAACTCACATTAAGCGTCTCGTACCACATGCTTCCAGTAAGATTGTGCTCCGGTGTAAGGTAAATTATGTGTTTGGCGACATAGATCTAGCCCGTAGATGTTTTTATGCTTTCTTGCTGCCGGTGTTGAAGTATTGCTCACCGGTTTGGGCTTCAGTCGCAGACAGTGACCTGCGTCTGCTGGGCCGACTTGTTAACTCAGCCGGCTGGTTGTGTACTGAGAGTGAAATGGTATATTTGTCCCAAAGGCGAGGTGTGGCGGGATTCTGTTGTATTTTTCTGTCTCTGCCCTCAACATCTTTGGGAGGAATACACGTGTTGCGGCTGATGCGCATTCTAATGCAAAACTTAGCAATTCAGTCAGTGTTTTCTATCTACCCTGGTCCGTTTTCGGTCTGCAATTCATTGTCAGAATAAGCTTTCGGTTATGTTGGCTTGCATGCGTTTAAGTCAGCTGTTAATGGTTTCTTGAAAGATTTTCCTTGGCAGCGTTTCGGGCTTCCCGATGTTGCATTTGGGTTGCACTACCTGTCGTTATGTCTGAGCTCCGTGGATCTTCAGCAATTAGTCATGCTTGCAAGATCATCTTTCTCCGAATTTTTTTCTCTTCCACAAATATCTAAATGATACTGGCATTGGCAATAGCACATAGAGGGCCAGAGCGTGAGTCCCAGATGCTCTCTGGGTATGTGGCTGATGGTTCATCTACTGCCAGCTATCTATTTTAATGAATTTCTAAGCGTAACCTAAAGCTAATGGCTTACCCCTGATCTGTAAACCAATGGCTTCCAAAAAGCTAGACTAAGATAAGGTACAAGCCAGTTCTGATGGTCAGAGCTTTCCTTTCGTTATCGCTTCATGACTTTCCGGTCCACATTAACAGCAACATTGGTAGCACGCGTTTCAACTATACATACATATTATATATTTAATGTGCGAAACGCATAAATTTTTGATACATTAATGATCTCTTACCAAGTTTTGTTAACCCTAAACTAACGGGCCAAAACTGGGTGTCTTATAGGACTAATATTCAAAATGTAAAGAAAAGTTGACTCTCAGCGGTTCATAGAAAAACTTGAGAACATTTTAAAAGCTATAACCCAACACATTCTACAACACCTAAACTTAAATCACTGCAGTGCTCCTTTAAATTTGCTGCAATCTATATTGCATTCCACCATTCTTCCATCATCTGCACTTTACACCGCCAGTATCACTGGTGGAAAAAATATGATCACGGATTGAACAAAACAGCATCATTATGAAAAACATCATCGCTGAAAAAAAAAATACATAGTTAAACACGGAAGCGTCGTTTGTGTTAACATGATGCAGCAAATATAGTAGTATATTTTTTTTATTTTAAAAGCATTGTATCTGTACTATGGATGTAATTTCTTCAGATATTGTAATACGGTGTTGCTTGTCAATAATCCACTGAAAGTTTAATTGTAATATTTAGTGTCATCAGGGACACAAAACCAATTCATCGAACAACTAGAGCACTCGGAGAGCGAATACCTCCGCCAAGCGAGGCAACGGTATCAAAAAATTGAAATTGGCTCTGAAGCCACAATTTTTTTTGCATAAACTCCAAAATCTAATCATTTGTGCCTTTTGATAGTAATAACAGCTTGTGAAATTTCTTGAAGATCCGTTCATAACTTTTTGAGTTATACTGCTAACAAACGTTATGACGAACATGAGTAAAACATACGAACGAGCAAACCGATCTGCACCAAAACTTAATTATTTATGTATTTCAACATTACTAACAACCCCTATGAATTTCATAAAGATCCATTCTCTATTTTTGAGTTTATTGGCTAACAAGCATAAAATTAAAAACAGTGATAAACGAACGAACAAACAAATGGATCATTACTAAAATTTTATCATTCACTCTTTGTTATATACCCAACAACTCGTGTTAATTTCATAAGAATCCATGTATAACTTTTTGAGTTATGGCATTGAGAAAAATGAGGCAGACAAACAAACCAACGGATGGATATATCTTCACCAAAAGTTAATCATCTGTTCCTCCTAACATACCTAACAATCCCTGTAAGTTTCATCCAAATCTGTTCATAACTTTTTGAGTTATCTTGGTGATAGGCAGACAAACAAACAAACAAACAGACTGACAAACACGACAAAAACATAACCTCCACTTACCTGGGCGAACAACACTTTAAAGTCAAGCGTTCTACCGGCACTAGAAAATACGATCGAATTAAATCTATCGCAGTGTTTTTAGAAACTGCAACAATATTTTTTCTTCTAGTTAGAAAACATCTGCTTTTTCCATGAAGTTAGTATAGAATGAAATTCAGGCATATGCGTGGGTCATACTACAAGCCGAAATTGTTGAATTTATTAATTTCGCTAGTTTCACTTTGGGATTTGTAGTCAGCATTTTGGATAAAAGTTATCAGATAATCAGCATTCTGAGTGCTCGGTCTACCTGTAAGCATCGACATCTGCTGAAAGAAGACTAATGTAAGTGAAACTTTGGAGTGCTAACGGTAATTCATAACCGTAAGGCCGGAAATGAAATGATAAAACTATCTACGATATAAAGACAAAGGCACGATAAATTTAACTAAGACTAAAAATACACTGTTATAATTAAAATAAGATCGTGTATGATAACAGGTATCCCCAACAGCCAAGTCTCAACGACGATGCAGGTCATAATGCCACAAATTGGCCAGGTAGAGGTGAACGGGGCTCCCCCTAACCGTTAAGCAACCCTAGACCTTCCAGTCTAACCAGGTAATTTTCGGCTCTAGCACAGCAATCGATACTTCAAGACACCCGCGAGCATAATTATGCCTTCCAATCTGTTCAAGTGCCATAACGATGTCATGAACGTCCTGATGCTATTGAACACCCTGCAGGTGCGCTGAACTTATCGTTGCGCGGTCGTGTGGGGCAGTTAGGGGCTGAGTGTCGTTGTCGTCTAATTTGCTCTGCAACTGAGACTTCAACTTGCTGCAAGGACACAATCATAGTACCTCGCACTTATTTTTGGGACTATCTAAAGGTACTTGGAGCTGTACAGTTAGGGCTCATCTAACACTTGAGCTGCACTTTGAGAGCGTAGACTTCCTCAAAACAATACAATACTCAAATATAGAACCGCAGACAGACAAACGGACTGACGAAGCATAACCAAGCCACTAACTATCTGCTCCTTTCGATTCCTAACATTTCCAGTAAATGTCATGATGATTACTTCTTAATATTTTGAGCTATGCTGCTAACATAACCTCCTTGGTAACTATTTGCTTTGCAACTAAGAGTATGACTTGCTGAAGCGATTTTACAGATGTACCCTGCACCTTTCTTTGAAGTTGTCGGAACCCATAGAACAGTCCAATTCAGGACCGAGTGTCATTCCAGTTTTCTATGCAACTGAGAATACGACTTTCTGTAACGAAATTATTCTAACTCTAAGTATTAAGATTAACTTATCTGAGGGTCTAATCTCATCGTGTATTCCCTTTCTTGTATTAAAAGATAAAAATGTGGTGCAGTACGCACACCTTGTGAGGGAGATATTCTATCGTCAATTTCATTCTCATCGTTAGCAACTGACGCGCCACACATACTCTAATGAACACCATTAGTCAGTATTGCATGTGCTGGTATAAATAGAAGTGATAGGTTCTACACTGCTAACAACCTAAAATTACTGAAATATTATAATTTCTGAGGTGTTAGCATTAGATACAGTAGATGTGGCATTCCTCAATCACGCAAATCATCATTGTTTTAACTGTCTCAATAGTAATAACAAAAATAATTTTAAAATAGAAGAACACTTGTCTCAAAAAACACTGTGATGGGCAAGTGTGACACGTAGTGATACAAAACAGATCACTTCTTCTCATGCAATGGAAGTTGATTCTTTAGTGTTGGCACTCAACTTCAGTTCTCTACGTAGCACTGGTCTGGACTTTCTGTTTTCTAAACTTAGGCTATCATCAAATCCTGTTGGTCTAATAAGATACAGAGACTTAAAGCTTCAACGCTCTTTGACATTTTTTCAGCTAATACACACGAAGAAGATTGTTTCTGGGTATTAAATACAGCGTTATTGTCTATGGAGGAGAGTGTTTCCACGAAAAAAAATACTATATAATGACCAAGAATGACTCAAGAGCATGAGCTTCCAATAAGGTTGAAGCAGGGAAGACTCTGAAAATTACTATGTTATCAAACGGCAACATTGAAAGAATTCACAGCAATATGCCGAAAATGATAATAATTAAACTAGTACACCGAAGAACCCAGTAACAATCATTTCAACACGAAAAGAAACTTTTCTAATCGGCCTGGATTTGAATCACATTGATACATTAACGAGGAGTGGGCAATCACCTTAAAAGTATAATTTTCTTCTACAACTAAAACTTAAGCTCATCATTGATTAGTAGGTTCATTACTTACTGAAACAACGCTCAGCTGGAGCGCTAAAGATCGCACGGCTGTAAATAATAAATTAGGCCACCTGTCAACTACTGAAAGATCGAGTGAGATTATGTTGCAGATCGCGTGTCCAGTTAAAGAACATTGAAGCCCGGAAGTAACTGACCTCAGTAACGATGTGAAATAGGATGTAACTCATCATAAAATCAAGGCTTATGTATGCATAAAAAAAAAATTATTGTATGAAATAATCAAGAGAATCCAATGTGGTGAGTGAAAAGAAGATAGCTTACGAACAACGATCATTATAATGCTGATTGTAATGGCGATAACGATGATGATTACGTTGTTTGTATTATCATTATTCTTTATTAACATTGTCATTATTGATAGTAGTAACATTACTCGTATTAGAACAATGAGTGAACACTATAAAATGCAATATTAGAGCTTTTTTGCAACAAATGTCTGGAAAATATTTATCCTTAAATTCCACTTACAGCTGAGGTCAGTAAAGGACACACCGTGTGTATGAAACGTTAGGCAAACTACACGAAATCAGGCAACGAAAACATAATGAAGAAATAATGGGCTGAGTTTGGGACCTGAGGGAAATCCAAGTAAGAAGCAACTGTCACCTCATTCTCTTAAGTGTCGCTAGAGAACACCATAAATATCCAAGTAAAATGATGGGGCCACGGCTTATCTCGTATGCTTTAGGCTGGCTAGAGCGTTCTTAATGTAAACGACCATTGGAGTAAAACTCGAGCAAACCTTCTATGAATTCAGCCAATAAGAAATTATTTTTCTAGTTATAGACTTTTGAAACATTCTGAAAGTCATTCTTATACTAGTGGAAAGACACGCATGGGAGATGTGCCACGTCATTAAGTGATATGTAAATTTTTCTCGTAGTGTTCCTATTTCCTTCATTTCAAAATAAAAAAAAATATAAGTAATAAATGTAGTTTATTGAAGGACAGGTTTTTAAAATATTAGAATCCTAACATGGCTACCTAAATAAACTATCGCGAAGAGTGATAACAATTATTGTGCATGATTAGTTTTTTGCTATTAAAGTACGTATGAAATGCAGATGTGTCTCACAGTGGGTTTCAAAACTGAAAGTAGGAAAGCTAGTGTTACTTTAAAAGCATTTTAAGACGGCAGAATTTAAGTTAATTTTACAATGTATCAGTGCTATATAATAATTGACGTCGTGTTTTTATGTATTTATTTATAACTATATTTATATCATTCCTGTCACGCTCTATGGGAATAAGATAGGAGAAAATTCAGGTGCCGAAGACGGTATCTTGGATACGGGGGTCGGACTCAAGCGCTCCAGTTGAGGGACCTGAGCTCGCCTGCATGATCGTGTCTGGACATGTTTAGGTGCCGAAGACGGTATCTTGGATGCAGGGTCGCACTTGGGTGTTCCAGTCAGAATGCTGAATTTTCATTAAAGAAGCCTCTGAACAGTAATAAGCACAGGAGACAGAGGGGGTTTTCATGAGGTGCTAATTTTCTACCGTCATTTATAATGACGGCCCGGGCCACTAGTATATGATATATTTTCCTGCATGCTCCTTGCGTCGATTATTCATGATATTCTATTATGACACATACCTATACTAAATAAAATAAGTGTTGTAACTAATTTTCTATTTACCCACAATAATTTATTTGATTCTAGGTCAATAACTTGTCTAAACTATTGTGATATTGATCCACTTCGCAATAATGAAGTGAAGTGATCGTTAAGGCAATGAAAATTCTTACCCAATTCCAGTTCACGAAAAGGTACTTAAATGTTATAAGTAACATGCGTAGACTTTTTGAATATTGATCTTGCTGTATATATCCAGAAATCCCACTTTAAATTTGTAGAGATTCCATCTTGTACATGTAGCTGTCATACATTATTTACATGCTAAACATCTGCCGGGCTTAGCAAAGGATAATCCATAGTAATTCTTAACATAAGTAAAGTTTTTTTTTTTAAACTAAATGCTTATCGTGCTTACCATATGACCTTAGTAGTACTTGCGCCACTGTACTGGTGACTACACCTACTATAATGCATAATTTTTCAATTCATATTTTTATAGCCATGAATTGTTTCAAAACCAAACCGGAGAAAACGTTGAATATGGTCCTTCCGCTGCACTTTTTTGCATTGCTTTCGATATTTTCGGAGAGAATAACGTGACTATCCTACCCAATAGGTAGGAGTGCTTCAGCAGACTAATCTACAAGAGGGGCTACTTGCCTCTACTGGTGGTGCGAAATAGTATTTTCTTTGGTGTCAGCTTACACTTCCTTAACTTATATTTCAATATTATATTGCATAACTTAATCCACGTTGACCCTAAAGCTGCACGAGAAATTTGTAATTGCTTAGGAACCATCTCAGTTATCACTTGTGAAGATTAAGGTTAATTAAAGCGTGGTTTACAAAACAGTAGTGCTTACAGGATTAATGCTTGTTAGCGCTGTGGGATATGATAATGGTTAACACCCGCTGCACTACTACATAAATCCTATGTTAGAATTATTTATCCACCGACGTGCGTGTCAACACCGACAACAAATGTGTTAGCGAGAAAGTAATTGCTCCTTCCCACATGAACGATGCTCATGGTATTATTTACAAAACCTAATGACAGACTGCGCCAGTGAGGACAAATATTGTCTGGCACGGGAATAATTAACTTATCACAACAATAAATGTGGTGCAGCGATTATCAACAGGCGTGATAAGCAGTGACATATCAGTCATAGTTGCTGATAAATGGCTGCTAGGAAGTCGTAGCTCGGCTATAAATAGAGGAGTATGGACAACTTCATTATTATATTTCTCGGTAGCTATAACATGATGTAATTTGCTAATATAAGCACTAGTTTGATGGTGATCAATAAAAATAGGTATAAACTGGGATAATAACTCTTTAACTTTATAGTTTGCTAACAGTGTGTTCCCAGAACATGTTTGAGAACATGTTAGAAAACTTTACAGTTATCTAACTGTATGTTCCGATAATCGTATTGTAGGTACCAAATTGCATATAGGTGATTTTGCATTGCCCAAATTGACTTCTGAGAATGTTAATAAGTATATTCCAGAAAATTATACAGTAGGAAGAGCACTTTACTGTTGCAGAAACGTTCCGTAAGTAAGCAGTTATGAAACACAGCCGAAAGAATTAATGAAATGAAATTCACCTGATGAATTTGCACTGTCTGCAAAACACTACTCAGAAAAAATGAAGGTAAATCACCTAATGTAAAAGGTGCATTATCAGGACAAGCGTCTCGCTTGCCATTATGAAATGAAAGTGCTGTCGGAAGGCAGCAGTGAGTAATGCCTACGTTTATGAGCAAAAATGAATCTGTCGTCCCCTCCTCTACTCAATGTACCACCATGAATCTTAGCTTCATGTAAGCTGTTTAATCAAAGAGTTCAGGTAAAACGCTGGTCATCATTCACAGACTCGAATGGCTTAATAAATAAGTCACGGACTGGTTGATTGAGCAAATGTATAGCTTCCGATAAGGTAGCATGCGCTTCGATGCATCACAGCTTACCGGTAACACGTTGAGTAGCGCACGATAATTACCAAACCGTTTACCCTAAGCCAGCCAACATTCCTTAAGGGCGGATGCGCAACAAGCTCTCCAATTACATTGAGTTTTGCTTAGAAGAGCAAAATTGGTTCCAGCTTAGTTTTTGAAAAAGGAATTAAATTGAATCACGAGTACCGAGGCATAAATATCTTTTCTCTCGATTTTCATATCGTCATAATAGTCCCCGTGAAAAGAGCCAAAGGACACCGCAGTAATGCAAACATAGGAAAAATGGAAAAAATTACGACCAGAAAACCGCCACACACAAGTAGTAAAGATACGACATCTAAAGAAGATGTCTAATTACAGAAAAAAACAGTAGTAAGTTAAGCAGCAATTTTTTTTGTCAGTTCCCCTTTTCTTACACAATCGTAATTATTTCGAAAGCTTGTACAATTTCAACAACTGCTAATAAAACAGACATGTAAACTTATTCCTTGTACTAAATGCTTTACCGCCTTCGTAACAGTTGGATGAATTTATCAATAATTAATAATAATCAACCACTTTACACGATAATGCTATCATTGGCATGAAAATAGCGCAAGAACATTTTAGTCAGGGTATGCTGAAAATCATTTAAATCCCTCGTTGTCTCTCGACATGACAAAAATTAACAAGAACTTCACCGTGGACCTGCTACGATTAGTTGGAAATGAATGGACTAGTGCGGTAACGAGCATGTACTCACTAAGCACGCTACCTTCAGCGAGCTAAGACATTATTTTAATGCAATGGACTAGTACGGAAACGTTTACTTAAAAGGCGTTTTATCAGAAGCAAACCAGGACTTTTTAGAGAAATGGACGAGTGCGGAAACAAATAATTAAAAGCAACCTTACCCTACGCAACTAAATATTTTTAAAGTACGAATCCAGTTGGAAAAACTTCAGTTGCCAAGCACTTTAAGCTATGCAAGTAAAGTTTATTTAAGGAAATGGAATAGTATGAAAGTGGATTATTACTAAACACTTTATGCGTAGTAGGATTAATCTTTTTTATGGAAGTGCGCCAACAAGCAAATAGAAATGTACAAAAACTCTGTTGTCAGTGTGTAGCAGCAAAACAAATTTGTTAAACAATGAACATGTACGCAAGGAGATGGCTACTTTGCTCTAAGTGAATCAAAACAATCGAAAAATCAGATGCTACGGATACGAAAAAAATATAATACCTAGGAAGATAGGTTAAGCATATGCAATGAACATGAAACGAATAAAATGGCATGCAACTAATAACTGAAAAACTTCATTCTAAACAAAAGAAGATTTTATAATAGAAAGGAGTTAGTGCGGAAGCGACCGCCACAAAAGTGCATCAAACTCTTATGTTGTTGATCCGAAGGTTTTTAATAGCATCGCAGCTAGCAGATGAATATGTAATTTAATTTTTCATTAGCAAAAATCGCACTGATTTACACACTGAAGTAACACGATTTATAACGCAATTTTCCAAAATGGCTCCCTCACATGAAAACTGCACGCACCGGTAGCCTTGTAGAAGTAATACGCATATATATAAATACCCTAAAATTCCATGAGAAAATTCTGCTGCTGATCCTCGGAAGTTAAGTAATTCGTAACACAATTTGCAACCTTATAGTTTGAAATATTTGTGATTTGCAAGCTGCGTCAGTTTTCTTAAGTAGCTGGAGTGTTGCCTGCTAGTCAAGTTGGATACAGAACTGGTTTGGATGATTGTGACGCATTGTTGTTTGTGTCAAAACTATTTAAAGTCAGCGCTGGATCGTCATTCTGAAGCACGCCTAGTACAGTTGGATTATGCTGTAGTACGGCGTACGACAGAGTAAATCACAGGAGTGTACTGTACGAGTTAGAGTCTTTTGGTGTGGGTAGTAGGGATCTATCAATCATCGTGGGTTTGTTTCTTGGCGAACGCAGAGTGTGACACTTGACGGTTGTTTTCTTCGGAGTCTCGGTCACGGGGGTTTCGGTTGTGTTAGAGATGGTGTTGACTGACGCACTCATTGCAGTAACATATCTTTTTCAACCATAGCATATGTATTTTCGAAAAAAATTGTATTGTCATCTGCACTCTCTAAAGTTAAACGAATTTGTTTAAGACACGGTCTGGTAACCTGATATTCTTTACATAGATTCTAACTGACTTATACCATACGACTTTTTAAATAGCATAACTTTGCGTCATAAAAAAAACATCAGCCAAATTTATGCTACTTGACGTATTCAGTGAAGTGACACCTTTATTAAGTAGAAAGATTCCGTAATCTAATGTTCCGCACATACAGTACTGCTCACTCTGATCTACGCATTCTCAGCACACACAATTTTGCTACTAACCTGAATTTAAAACCTAATATTACATCCATTAAAGTCACAATAACTTACGTACTCACAGTAGCAGCATGATTTTTTCAAGTTGCCTGGAATTTGCCCCTAATATTCCCCAGGCAAAGATCCCACTGAATGAACTTAGTCGCTGAAGTTGCTCTGATCGAAGGGAAGGTGTTTACCAAGACCCCGAGTCGTCTGTCTTCGTAGTCTGAAGATAAAATGGACTGCAAATTAAAGGGCAAAAGACCGAAGGTGATCTTGACGAACGGCCCGCGGCACCTGATTGGGACCGCTCAGGACTTTACGGCGTTTGACTTGCAAAATAAGGCGATTTTTGGCAGGTGTATGCAGTGCGGCCAAGCCAGTACTGCAGTACAGAACTGCCTCACTTTTGGGGGCCTAAGGCCCAGTAAAAAGGATTTTTGCAGGGGAAGTAGAGCAGCAGGCCAATGAATTGCTCTGTTCTTGCTAGAAGATCTTGCGCCGCAATGAGGCCACAGGGATGGAAACTTGGGGAAACTGCATTCTTTGTGATTCATGTAGCAGTTCTGAACTCATTATTACAGCTCCATGTATTTTAGGTCCCCCAATTTCACGTCATAAGGTCAGCTACTGTATCTAATAAAAACGGTCCTAACCACTCTACTTGATCGTATGAGCTGCCTGATGCAGATTAGAGTTAGTAATACACCTCACATCAATGGCCATCTAATATATGTAGACTGGGCAGCCTAATATTAAGCTGCAATGTGATCGACATTTCGCCTTTACTTGCCTGTGTATTTCGGTGAGCATTTTGCATTGAATTCCCCCACCCGATCTTTGTGATGCAATCTTCAGAGTACAAAGCTGCATTGCAAGCACGGAATATTTTCCCATACGTTGCGCAACGTTTTCATTATTTCTTCCAAATTACGACTGCGGTGGGAGCACCACCAAGTTATTCGCCCTGTCACGTACTCTGTCATAACAACGCGTCTTTCTAAAGCTGGACATTTAATGTAAATTCCTGCTTGATAATATGGATCGCCGGACGTAATTTTTCATGAAAGGCATTCTTGGCTCTCATCAGCGATGATTATGGGCGCGCTGCACGAATTAAGCGACTTGCGTTAGATAACGAGGAGCAAACTACCTTAAACTCCCAGCCAAAAAGAACTGTTCATTTTAAGAATGGGGGAGAAAATGACCACCGCAATGGTATGATGTGAGCCTGAATGGTGCAGTCACAGCGAGTTAGCACGACACAGGTAATTATATTTTTCCTTTGGTAAAATAAAACAAAGGTAGAGAACGATGTGGGTGTGCTTGGTGCAGTCACAGGGACGTAGGGGTTCATGCTTTTCATTCATTGAATAAAACATAGGCAGGGTACGAAGTGGGTGTGTATGGTATTTTCATAGGGAGGTAGTATGATATAGCCAGGCAATCATATTTTCCTTGGGTGAAATAAAATGAAAATTGGGAACGATGTTCAAATAACAGAAATAAATAGTGGTTCCATAGCTACAGACATGGAATTTATTACTTTCTTTGATAAAGTGAAACCAAATGTAAGGAATGATGGGAGAGTGAACGTTGCAACTGAGATGCACGCAATGATACATTGCTCTGATGAAACTTATGTAACATCAGCAAATAATAACATCATCAACCCCGCAGCTTCATTGCATTTGTTACAAAGCAGGGAAATTTCTCTTGGTGAAACAGATGTAAATTCTTTTGGATGACCAATAATTGGAGCTTTGTGAAGCTTTAGCACTGGTATAAAGATTAGAGAGCGAAAATGAAACAACCGGTGTCACAGAGGATAGGAGCTATGCGACACCACGGTTAGATGAGACAGCTGCCATTTGATTGACCAATAAGCCCATACCCAGAGAAAAATCGAGACCTAGACTCCGGCCTCTGGGAGCTATTGTCGCAATGTCAAGAAAAAAAATTCAATGTTTAGGGCAGTTGTTCTCTACCGGTGCGCCGCGGAGCACAAGTGCGCCGTCACTCATTGGTTAGTGCGCCGCCAGTCACTGGCCAATTAGCAATAATAAGAATTTCCTTGTTCAGAAATTTCCTGGGAAATCCGTGACTTTCTGGTCTGAGATTCAAAAAGTCTTAAAGCCACTCAAGTCAAATGGAGCAGAACGTATTACGTTACTTAACCTATTCCATACACGCATCAAACGCGATTCCGATGAGATGTATATATATTCGTATTTCGTACCGATACGCTTCCTCGCGGGACTTGCAACTGACCGACGCGCAGTTCAGTGTACTGCTACTAGTGTCTTTGCTTATATTTCCATGTAGGTACTGTATGCATGGCTTCTGCTTTTGGAATATGGTAGCTATGCAATCCTGATGAATATAGCTATGTATTCTCCGCACTAGAACAATTGTACGTCTTGTTGGAATGTAGTGGGATCGCATGAATGTTTTTTCTAATTAACAGCCGGTATGCATAGCTCATGAAAAAATTCTTTGCTGTTTGCATGATATGTAATACATTTGATTTTATACAATTTAGTTTCACCAAATCCGCCGATGGACTTTAAAAAACGCAACTGGTGGCAGGTGCGGCGCACTATTTTCCAAAATAAATTAATGTGCCACCATTGGAAAAAGGTTGAGAACCACTGGTCTAAGGGAAAACCACAACCAATGGTATGACTCTATGTGAAAATACGACTAGATACAGTAAATTAGGGGAGGGGGGTTGGGAACTGAGACGCTAAGCGGAGAAGAAGACAGCTGAACACTAGAGTTTCTGCGACCAAAACAGGGCCCCCAGGGTCGGAACTACAACGCCCACCCCCCCCTAAGTTCTGAAGCAAAACTTTATATAATTGTACTGCTCGAATAGTCATTCACTTGAAATATAATGTACCTAATGAATATCACATTGTTGGTCCAAAACTGCCAAACTAGCACCCACAATCGCATGAGTTAACGCATGAATTATAAAACAATGTACTAAGATTAACACATCATTGACCGTAATTGTTTTTTTTTTTAACAAGAACAACCGGGCATACATTGAAATGTCCCAATACATTCAACAGCATGTAGGAGGTTTTTTTTTTCAAGCCCAATGAAAAAATTAACTTCAGCGAATTCACCAGCTTGTTGAAGGTTCAGATTTCTAAAATAAATATTGCGGCAACAATGAAACTTTGAAACACGCTCCATGTGCCAAGTTTCTATTTTCATAAAGTTAAAGCAACAAAGAAGTATTAGACAATCATAATAAGATGAACCACAAGTTAAAGCTTTAATCAAGATCAACATCAGCATAAGATAATAGCGACAAAATCAACTACGTGTTGATTGTACAATACAGTCAACTCGATGACATATATCGAAAACAACAACAACAGCACAAGTATTAAGAAAAATACGAGAGAAAATCGTCAACAGCTCATTGACATGTTTTCAAAACAACAGCAACAACCCAAGTATTGAGAAAACACGAGAAAATCAACAACTCGCTGACCTATTTCCTAAGCAACTGCAACAAACAACACAGGTAGCTATTGGGAAATGACAATAAAATCAACATCACGTCGGAGGCCCCGAAACGGCGAGGCTCGCAAAAGTCATCAGTTTGTACAGTTTGCCTTTTGTCTAACAGGACGCGGCTGTCGTCGTTCTGCTCGACAATTAGAATGATGAATTGGCGCTCCCGACCCAAAGTTTGCCTTGCCGGTCCTGATCAGCAGAGAAAAGTCAGGCGGGCCGGAAAGATAGCTCGCTGAGGGCGCTCCACACACGACTGGAAATGTCAGTCGAGGGTCCCAGTTTCCGGCCAAAAGTCATCGATACGAGAGGGAAATTTCCTTCCCGGATTGTATGACGTCAAGAAACACATCGATTCGGGTTCAAACGTGGCTGAACTAAGGAGGTTACATTATTCAGTCATGACGTCTATCTTCCTTCTTAGGACTTGCTCAGGACGTCCTGGGACATTTTTATCAAAGTCGACTGGAAATGTCATATTAACACGCTGTTTTTTTTTTTTAGTCAAGAATTATGGATACATCCCAGAAATATCCGTATTGAATTACGTTATGCATGAAGTTCATTAATACAGGTCTGATATATTCTTCTTCGCTTGTATAAGGTATGAAATAACGATGATGATGATGGCGACGATGGCCTTAAATTTAGCTCCTGATGAAGTTCGTCAATGCTGGCTTGAAATTTCTATCACCGGATAAGATTAGGCCCAGAATAGTTCTTGTTAAATACTAAGAATTTACGTTGTTCTATTAGATTTAGCACTGAAATTCATCTATGTAGGACCTAACCGGCCATTGCTATATCGCTCCATCTGAGGCTCATCGATGGAGGCCTACAATGTCTGTTGCTATATCAGCCTGCATCTGAGGCTCATCGATAGAGGCCTGACAGTGCGCCGTCGCTATATCAGACCTCATCTGAGGCTCATCGATGGCGGCCTATAAGGTCCACCACTATATCGGCTAACATCGATGAACAAGGTCCGGACTTGACCTCTAAAGTTTTACGCAGGAATTTTTTTCTTTACCAACACACTGAGATGTTCTCGGCGAATGAAAGGCTCGTGATTATTGATCGGAAGAGCTTGAATGTTCTCAGCTCTCTTGTAGTTAACTTTCTGGGCTCAGCAGAGTTTTTATAAATAAATAAATAGCTTTTATTAAGAACACAATGGGTTCACAAAATACGCTTACAAGCTCACAAGTACAAACAAAGTAGCCAGAATTCAACCTAGTAATTATGATTAGTTTAGTGCAGCTTCAGCTTAGATGCAGGGCGTATCAGACAGATAGTGACGGCGAATGGTAATATTGTAAGTGAGCAGTACACTAGGGGATACAAATTTGAGCGCTATTGAGATTTGAGTGGCAGTGCGACAATAAAAAATGCGGATAATTGGGACTATGGGCAATATTGTAGGGTGAAACCCATAACTTGAAACTAGTTTAACTGTCAATAACTTGACAAAATTTGTATTTGAAGAGAATCCATCTTAATTTATGTAAAAAAAATATTCTTAATATTATTATTCTAAGTCAATTCTGTTATCATCTTTTTCAAGTTTTTCCCTTGTTGGATTTATTGAGATATTTTGTAGATTAAATCTCCTGCAAAAAGTATGATCACGAGAGGGCGGGTGCTCAAGAAATACCACGTTTACAACTGCATATAATTGGTATCGCTTTACGAGAACACTGCGGAGAAAACAGTTACGAGTAACCAATAAAAGACTTAACGTCAGCCCGACATATCACTAGTTACTCCAGCCTGTCTCTTAGGTTTACCACTACCTTGTACTTTAACACCACACCACGAGAGAAACATAGTACCAATGATGGTGGCAAGACACTTGACGATATAACAACTAGCAGTGGGTGGCTAGAGCTTAAAATGGCTTCAATAAAGCTGGCCCCTATTCACCCATGCTGAGACAGAATCTGATATTCTAATCGATTAGCTTCTTTGCAACCACATTGTAGAGAAGCGATAGCAGTAACTGTATCGGAATCAGATCTGTACCCATCTGTGTGTCAGAGGCCTGGCTGTAATCCAAGTAATTTGTCTGCTGTTGTATTGACCGGTTATATTCTGTTGAGCAGCATATATAGCTTGTTTTTCATAATTTTGTCGCTATGAGCCGTTGTTTATTCCTAATAATATACGCCATCTATGGGGTAACTTGGAAAATTCTTTTCCCCTTCGATTTNTGTAATCCAAGTATTTTGTCTGCTGTTGTATTGACCGGTTATATTCTGTTGAGCAGCATATATAGCTTGTTTTTCATAATTTTGTCGCTATGAGCCGTTGTTTATTCCTAATAATATACGCCATCTATGGGGTAACTTGGAAAATTCTGTTCCCCTTCGATTTTTTTGTGTCTTTTTTTTCTCTATGTATTTGCTTAGCTCATTAGGAGAAAAGAATAAATCAATGTTGGGGTTTCATCGCAAGTGAGGCAACACGTAGTTAGTTATTTGTGGAAATGTTCATATCAGATTCATTACTACTTAAGTACTTGGAGTTGCTCTACGAGCGGGGAATCAAGTATTTTTAGAGCCAACATATATTTGTCGATATGATATATTCTGTGACTAATTCAAACCAATTATGCTAACGCTGGAGAAGGTTAGGCCGCTTACAGCCAATGGTCTTTTCGGCCCTAGTAGGCATGAGCAGTAGTGGAACTGGATGGCCCTTACCTTCGCTCGAAACATTAGCTGCATTTTTCGGATGATTTCATTGTAACGGATCTCCGTCTTTCGCAACCCATTTCGCTAACCATTTTGGAGAGAAATATTCAGTCAATCTTTGGAACAGTCCCGCAATTATAGCTGCCAGGGGTGAAAAGGATATTGTTTAGAAGTATGTTGGCAGTGAATTTCATTCAAGTTTAGCATGCGCCATTATTAATTAATTGTTGAGTGAATCATCTTGTTTTCTTATCAGCTGGCTGTGTGCGTCCTAATGGATTCGAGCTTAACTTCTTTTCAACTTTAATTTTGAGCCCTCGAGTCACGACTTTGAAACTCCTTTATTGTGTCACTCGCAAATCAAGAACGTTTAAGACAGCCTCAATCTGTATCTTGCGAAAGAGGACTGAGTTAGAGGTCTTCGTCATCGTAATCGGATAGCAGATAGGCACAAAAATCCCGATTAGCCAAGTGACTCAAACCGTCCAAGCCGAAGTTCCTGCAAATTAAAGCAAATCGAATGAAATTATCACGTTTTAAGAGAGAGATTCCAACACGCGTTAACGTCACTATAGTTTAAAGCTATTAAATCTCTTAACACATTTCATGGCAAAATGACCGTGCCGGTCCTTTTGGCTCATAGTGTGTTGGGGAAATTCCTTCGATATCGATAACTTTGGAGAATTTTAATTATTACCCCCCGGTAACTAAATTATTCTAATGGATGCTGATGCCCTGAAGACGAATTTATTGGCCACAACCATCTGAAATACTGGAGACACTGGACGGTGTCGGTAATGGAGACACTGAAACGGTGAATTTAGCATTAAATCAGTATTGCCAGTTTGTTCGTAAAATGTTTGCGTAAGTTATAATGTCATTAGCAGAACCAGTCCTACGCTCCTAACCTTAAAAGGAAAAGCAGTATTGGAGGTGAAACTTGTGGAATTTATCGTTCAAAGTTTTCAATGCTGTCGTTACCTATGATAGGGTAAAAGTTGGGAACTAGTCTAGCTATTTTCTGAATGTTACTTACGACTACGACGCGTCGGACACGACATTGTTACCCCGTACCGCGGTGATCAGACTGATGCAATGGCAAATAGTTTTCTTTCTTTCGTTTGACTGAGCAAAGCATGACTTTTTCTATTATGTTACATTACGAAAAAGAAAAAAGTTCTTTTCTGTAAGGATTTAGTGCTATCTATAATTTTTTTATTAGAGAATCACTTAAGGTAATATAGGCGCTCAATTTAACGATTATTAACAACTGCGGTATAGCACTGAGCTCAATCTGAGCTTAATAAATCAAAGTCTCAAAAACTACTCTTTGCTGAAGGCTGTTGCCTATAAATTCGTCTTCAGCACATTCATATCTACGATACCAGATCTACCAGATGCTTTGGTTTGAGAGGAGGTAATATGAAAAAATATATATATCCTAAATTCATTTAACTCATAGCCCACTATGGTCAGCGAATTTATTCAACTGCCGAACCCACTGTTCAATAGTACTAATTATCAGAGCAAGAAGTTTATTTTTATTTCATATTTATTTTTTTAGCCAACCATCAGAGGATTGAGCAACTGACTCCCACGGGAAAAAATTCGTGCATGTAGGAAAAGTTCATTTCATACGAAATCAGCATTTTTTTCATGAGAGAAATAATTACTAACAGAGTAACATTTTAGACATTTCGTATTCAACTGATTCAAAAGTTCATAGGGCATGAGAGAAATAAATATTAACAGAGTAACATTTTAGACATTTCGTATTCAACTGATTCAACAGTTCATAAGGCAATTTTTTAATATCGTCGATCAAAACAGCTGAATTTTCTTTAGCAAACCAGAGATGGCGGCAATCTTCTGTAGGGAACGAACGATCATAGGAGATATATATTTTTGAAAACATTTATTGCGAATTAAACGATCAGCACTAACCCCATATAAAAATTATTTTGAACGTTTCAAATGAAGTTGAACGTAGACTTCACATTTTAGTTATTCAATTTCAAAGTACTCTAATATTAAGCTAAATCTTGCCCTATACGTAGCCTCAAAAACAAACTTAGCCGCATATTTGTTTCTGTATAGAGATATTTACACATGAGAAGATATGCTCTTAGAACCGCCTCGTATCACAGCCCTTCGCAAACGATCGCTGTTTTGCAGGATCCCCACCACGACATAGTCAACTCAACAGGATGTAATGTCAAGCTCAGCGGTGACGGTACCCTTCTATTAAATTCGTTTCTTCACTTTAAGTGAGCTGAACTTTTTTACAAACCTTGGTAGGGAAGCAGAAGCTGGTCTTCCTAGCGAACAGAATTGGTCTTAACTGTGCCTGAAAGCGGTTGCCAATGCATCTGCCTGGGTCCAGGGGCTCTCTGACACTTGCGGTGAGAAGTTGCGCTGTACTACAGGTGCAGCTTGTTTGTCGGTGCAGTCTCCGAATGTTCGTATGAACTCAAGATTCCCTTAATTTGACATTTGCTATGTTGTATTAATGCTGTATAACATATTTTTTTTGCAAAACGAATTTAATTCTGGATTTGGTACGTTAATGGACAAATATTTTTTCTCATTTTTCTCTAAGAAATAATATTCACCGAGGTCAAGAACACGACAACTACGTAAAAAATCAGAGTGTCTCAAGCTCATAAGCCAGTTGCATGCGTGTCCCTTGAAGAGAATAAATTACAAATACGATAATTACACAAAATAATCCTGGAAAACTCTGTGCTTGATCACTCAATTGCGGCTTACAAGAGCGGCAGCTCTAGAAACAAAGGCGAGGCCATTTGCTGGAGATTTGGCTAAAGGAAAACTAATATTTTTTCGTGCATTCAGTAATGGTATCACTTTTTTATTATGAGCGATCTTCCTGCGGTGATATCTGTGGGAACCTGAAAGGGTATAGCCTTCTTTATTATTTATTTTTTGTTGTATAAAATTACAACAATAAAATGACATGAAGCTGATATGATGTTAGGAGTGTTTTTTTTCCAGCATGAAAGTGTGAGTACAGTTCATTATTGACGAAAGAAAACAACCTCTTCAGCAGAATTGTTTATGGTAATTTTTTTCTTTTTATTTTATCATCTGTCATTTGGGATGCCGGAAGAGAACAGATATGAGTCATACTTTTCTTTTATTTTTCTTGCGGAGGTGAACATTGGTTAATGAAATTTAATATAATAATGATACCGTAGCATTAACATCGTCCAATGAAGTATTATGATCATTGCCAATACAGTTTTACCTAACTCCTGATGAAATCATAGAAGTAAAAAGTTTTATTTACCTCTGCCCCAGGGTCCTATTTTTGTCGAGTTTGTCTGTTTGTTTCTTTGTCTCTTCGCCTGTTAGATCTGTAGCCAAGATAACTCAAAAAGTCAAAGCGGAACCTTACGAAATTTACAGGGATTGCTAGGCATGTTAGGAGAAACGGGTGACTAACTTTTGATGAAAAATCCATTCAACCGTTGGTTTGTTCGGTAGTCTGCCTCGTTTTTTCTTATCACCAAAACTGAAAATGTTTGAGACGGATGTATATGAAATTTGCATGAGCTGTTAGGAACATAAAAAGGAGTAGATCACCAAATTTTTGTAATGATTTCTTTGTCAGTTTGTTTATCTCTACTGTATATTTGATTTTATAATTGTTGAAAATATAACTGAAAATATTATGAACGGATCATTTTGAAATTTATGCGAATTCTCAGAAATACTGAGAGGCATGAATGCGTAAATTTTTTATATGGTCAGTCTGTTCTTCTGTGTCTTTGACTACTGTTTGCCAAGATGTCTGCCAGCGACATAACTCAGAAAATTACGGAGAGATCTTTGAAAAATTACAGAAGCTGTTATTACTGTCAGCAAGCACAAATGATCAGATTTTAGCGCTGGTAAACAAGAACTTGTAGTTTCAGAACCAATTCACAGTTCTTTCGTTAACGTTACATGGCTTGGCAGAGCTATGCGCTCTCAGAGTGCTCTGGTGTATTTTTGGATTGTTATTCTCACAAAATTCAAGGCTGCCAAGGTGCCGCGTAGAATCCGAAACACGGTTTCAGTATCTGCAGCATCCCTGATTTTTTCTATGTAGTAGGGTTACTATGTTTTCGATTACTTTTGAAACTTTTATTACTATTTTGATAGGGATAAAAGACACACGTTTTCTCTTATTTTCATTTTTTTTTTCGTGCTAGTGAACTAATATCAGTGAAAGGAATAAAAAGTAGTGGTGCGTTTGACGAGAGGAATTTTCAGGGTAACTCAGAAGTAATTATGTGAGTCTTATACATCTATTTTTTGCACCTTTCGACGGTAATGGGAGCTTCGTTAGTGATCTTCTTCGGGCGACGTCCAAGGAAAATGGAAAAAGAAGAGCGCCGGCACTTGTTCGGTTCTTGTTGGGTAAAATACGCGTAACGAAGGGACCTCGAGTACAAAGATTTGATTAAAAGCGCACGGCAGTATTTCAGACAGTAACTTTGGCTAGAGGGGTCAATACGGGTCAAAATACGGTTAATTAAGGAGCGGTACGATTAAGGGTAATGTATATACAATGTTCGGATTAACCCCGCTGGGGAGGGGTAATGCGATTATGGGGCAATACGGTTAAGAGAAAAAGTGATACAATAATTATTATTGCGGTAATATTGAATAGGGGAAGGGTGATGTGGTTGGAGAGGGATATACAGTTGTGGTAATACGGTTAGGCGTGAATACGGTTAAGCGGGCCAAATAAGTTTAACAAAAAGACCCTACACTCATGTTAATACACAAGCAACTTTTAAAATAAAACGAATGAAAACATTAGATAAAGCGACTCGATAGGGTTTTCTAAGATGAATGTTCATTCATAATCTTTACGTCATATCCAGTTAAGGGACTCAGCTACGGGTATCTTTGTGTGTCTTACAGCCTCATTGATGGGAAGAAAGTCGTCAGAAATGGGCTAAATTTTTTCAATGAAATTAGCTTCTGCTGTGCTCGTGTAATCGCTTGCAGGACGCACTATATTGTTCAGATATATAACACACACGCACAAATTAATGACCCACCAAAATTCCTACAAGTTTATCTTCAATCGTGTACTCGAAGCGCTTACAGAACTACGTAGTTCTGCAACCGACACGCTCTGTCTACGTGCAGGTCGTTTCTCTTCTGTCACTTACCCATGACCCGGCAAATAAAATTTATCCCTAGTTGTGAGCTAACGATCGCTTGTAGAATACTGTGTTGCAAGTGGTTTGCACCCCACTGCAGACGACAAGCTCTATATGAAAGTAATTTCTTCGGGTTTTACAAACCTTTGATGCAGCAAATTCAAATGTACCTAGAGCTGCGTTCAACAGTGAATTGCAGACATCATGGTAAATATTTTTCGGGATGTATACTCTTGTAAATGATGAGTTCTACTTAAAAGAAAATTCTTTACGTTCACGAATCACCGATGATTCACATAAAAGCAGAAATATTTTCAAAATTGAAACCCATGATAAACACAGGACTTGATTATCCAAACGAAGACGTCTGTACGGAAAAAATCAGTCTGCAGAATTATTTCTAACCCAAATGATGTCACTAAACGCAATGGTGATAAACACGAAACATTTTTTTTACGATAAAAGTGCCCCTCCATGAAAACAATATCGATAAATACGAAGAAAATGCTTGGAAAAAACATCATTCGGCTGTATATGAAAACAGCGTCGTGTTTATTGGAAGAGTAAAATACTGTAAGATTGAGCTAAATAACTGTCACCGAAAGGATAAAAATACATGCAGCGTTTTTTCTACGTATAAAACATTCAGTGTAACTGTCTTCTCTGCTGTTACTGAAGCAAGGGAATGCGTAATATTCAGTAAATCCTGAATTACCCGTGAATCAACACAAAATAATATACCTGCCGCGATACTGGGTATTACGTATATGTGTCGAAAAAACACATTTCGACTGGATAATAAATGATTTGTCTCTCCTTGTTGAACAAACTATTTTCTTTCCTGGTGTTGTATATGTGTGAACAAAACTTATCTTTCCGGAGGCTGTTGTTGATGGAACAAAAAATATCTTTCTTGATGCTGTCTGTGTCTGAATTAAAATAATTTTTCTTGATATTGTTTATGACTAAAAAAATTTTTCGTTTGGGATACTGTTCATTATTGGTCCGCCGATCTTTCAGATGGAGTTACTAACTGAACAATTATACTGTATTCCGATATAGTTATTGACTGGACTAAAAAAAAAAACTATCCCTATGTCGTTGCTGACTGAACAAAATTTTCCCTTTCGATATCTTCGCTGACTGAGTGAATATTCCTTTTCCTTATCCCGTTATTGACTAACCCAACACTTTTCATTCCTACCTGTTACACTTCACAAAAAAATTCGCTAAATGCGTGCAATGTTCCAAGCACCAACGAGATAACCGTAACAAAAGCGACAATAAACAGGAATATGCGCCAAAGCACCGAGGCTGTCATGGCTACCGCTTCTCTCTATGCAGAAATTAATTAACGGAGCTCTGATGTGAAATGAGCAGCCACTGAGTCTCGATTACGCTCGAGAATTAAGACGGTTCCAATATTTGTCCTCTGACACGAGTGTTATGGTAATATTTGCTTCCACACACAAGTGTTATGGTAGCATTTGTCACTGCACACTAGTGTTATGGTAATATTTGCTTCTACACACAAGTGTTATGGTAGCATTTGTCACTGCACACGAGTGTTATCGTAATATTTGCTTCTACACACAAGTGTTATGGTAGCATTTGTCACTGCACACGAGTGTTATGGTAATATTTGCTTCTACACACGAGTGTTATGGTAGCATTTGTCACAGCACACGAGTGTTATAGTAATATGCTTCTACACACGAGTGTTATGGTAGCATTTGTCACTGCACACGAGTGTTATGGTAATATTTGCTTCTACACACAAGTGTTATGGTAGCATTTGTCACAGCACACGAGTGTTATAGTAATATGCTTCTACACACGAGTGTTATGGTAGCATTTGTCACTGCACACGAGTGTTATGGTAATATATGCTTCTACACACGAGTATTATGGTATCATTTGTCACTGCACAAGAGTGTTATGGTAATATATGCTTCTACACACGAGTGCTATAGTAGCATTTGTCACTGCACACGAGTGTTATGGTAATACTTGCTTCTACACACGAGTGTTATGGTAGCATTTGTCACTGCGCACGAGTGTTACGGTAATATTTGCTTCTACACACGAGTGCTATGGTAGCATTTGTCACTGCACAAGAGTGTTATGGTAATATTTGCTTCTACACACGAGTGTTATGGTAGCATTTGTCAGTGCACACGAGTGTTATGGTAATATTTGCTTCTACACACGAGTGTTATGGTAGTATTTGTCGCTGCATACAAGTGTTACGGTAGTGTTTCTCTCTGCACACTAGCATTATGGTAGCATTTGTCTCTGCAAACGAGTGTTACGATAGTATATATCTCTGTGCATGGGTGATATTGTGGTATGTTTCTCCACACACGAGTGTTATGGTAGTATTTGTCTCTACACATGAATTTTATAGTAATATTTGCCTCTACTTACGAGTATTGTGGTAGTATTTGTTTCTGCATTCGCGGGTTATCGCACTATTTGTCTCTAGCACTCAAAAACATCCTAGCTTTTGCCAACGTGCTCTAAGCTCTAGAACACGGTGTCGCCGTGCTGTATGAGCACGATCAGGCGTGCACTAAATATACTGCACGGGATAACATGCTGATCCGGCACGCGTTAGACTTTCTGATATGCTTCCCGCTTGCACGCGGAAGCGCGAGGCGTGTTTCCCGCCCCTACGCGTGCAAAAGTCAAGGATAATGTGTAGTTGTGTTGAAGTAAGAGAGGACTAGTGATTTTTCGGGTTTAGTGTTAAGTCATCAATTGCTTGCTTACATACTTCAGACACCCCGCATAAGTAGGTATAGATGTCATGGGCAACAAACTGCATCTATTTTTTTTAACTGCTTGGCACGTACGCACATCCAGAGAGGCGCGCGCGCTCACTGCCCATAGCGCGCGTGTGATTTGAGGGTCTAGAGCACGCCTACGTGTGCAATTAGTGCACGCGTATGTGTGCTGGTTTTGGGACAAGCTTTCGGCACGCCTTCAAGTGCGTTTCCAGCCCGCCTGGCTTCTCTCGGTGATATATATATATATATATATATATATATATATATATATATATATATATATANTCTGTGATATATATATATATATATATATATATATATATATATATATATATATATATATATATATATATATATATATATATATATATATATATATATATATATATGTATATACATGACTGTTATGGTAGTATTTGTCTCTATACATAGGAATTGTAGTAATATTTATCCCCAGACATGAGTATTGTGGAGATATTTGTTCGGTGCTGCAATTGTAATGGTAATATTTGTCCCCTGATGTCAATTTTACGGTAACATTTGTTTCCTGGAGCGAGGGTTATGATAAATTTGTCCGATGACTCGAGTGTTACGATAATATTTTTTCCTCGCGCTAGCGTTTAGGAGTTAACCGTCCCTTTAAAACAAGGGGTATTTCAATATATTGTCCTTTGACACGAGTACTATAGCTGTATTGTCTTTGACTTGGGTGTAGTATTTTTTCATTGACACAAGTGTCATAATAAAATCTGTCCCGTGGCACCAATGTTGCCATGGTATTTACATATCCCATAAACGAAAGTCATGGTAATACTTGACCCCTGGCATGAGTATTTTGGTAATATTCATACCATGGCGCGAAATCAAAGGCAATAATGGTGTACTTAACTAGGTTTTAGGGCAGAATTGAAGCACAACTCATGAAAAATTCGAAAATTATAAATAATGTCCTCACTTCTACATTAAAAATTAACCTCGAGGCTTCAAGGTATATTAGTTTTGACGTTCAGGCTCTTCATATTTCCGCAATCTAGGATTCTTTGGGACGTCTCAAATAAAAGTAGACCAGGAAAGTAATTACTGCGGCTGGGTGCTCTCTATCTGAAAATATTTCAGCAATTTTCACATTAGAGAAGTAGCATTTCCCGGAAGTAGAGAAGACCTGAGATAAGTATGTATTTTCAACATTTTTAGTGCTCCCACGACCTTAAATAAGATTTTTTAAACCTAACCATGCTCTAATAACCTAAAATCACTGGTTTTCTTCTATATTAGCAACGTACCGAATAATTTAAGTGAAGGGTCGTCGTTAATGTGAGTACTTGAGTAGTACACCGAAGACCTGAAAGGACTGCTCTTCTTCAATATTCGCCGTGTTTCTAAGACCTAAAATAACTGCCCGTTTACAACATTAACAGCCTACCGAAGGTCGTATATTATTGCTCATCGATAGCATTGGAAGTGCACTGGAGACTCTAAATAACAGCTAACCTTCAGCAGAAGAAGTGCACTGAAGACATCTAATGACTGCTTGTCTTCAATATAAGTACAGCAGTGTGCTGAAGACATGAATTAACTGGTCATCCTCAGCACCTCGGGAAAAAAACAGAAATAACTCGACGTAGACAATGCGCTGGAATTCTTAAATAACTGCTCAACGACGCCGAAAATCTGAAATAGCAGCTCGTCTCAAGATATGTATCGCGCCCGCCACCTGCTATAAGTGCTCGTCCTCAACATAGTTGCTGCACCTAAGGGCATTTTACCTCAGAAAATTTAGGCATTCACTCAGCCTTATCAGCCCCAAAATATGCCATTGGCAATGATCGATGATGACGCCTGCGACATCGACGTTATAAAGAGCAGTGCGACGAGGACGCGAGAGCGTTCTGAGTGCCAACGAGCTCCATGTCAATGAGAACTTGACACCTCGTAAAAGGCTTGCACTTACATCTCCACCATTTCTGATTCACCTGTTATTGAAAGAGCGACGTTGATGGGCAAGCAAGATATTGTCTACTGATGTGCAGGTAATTTTTGTATTGATGCTCGTTGGTGACGGTGCAGTCGAAGTAAGTATATTGATGATAATTTTAATAGGGTTTACCGTTTATAGGCACGGTAGCAGTAGCCTAAGGTGCTGAACTCATAGCGCTACATGTTGCAGGTTCGAATGCAACCCAGGCAGGCGAGCTTCAGGCGTGCAATAAGAGTGTTGATTCACGTTTTGATAGGTCTGCACAGCTGCTGAGGAGACACTAAGCATTCCCAGATGTGGGGGGTGTAGGGGGATTCGTGCCATTGCATAAAAAGCTTCCGTCGAGTGTGGAATAGTTCTAGGCAATTCGTGGCCGACTGCAGCCTACTTTCCTCTGAACCCAGCTGACCTATATCCACAGCACGAAACAGTGCGGGTGGGTTTCCCAATAGTGAGTGCGGTCAAGTTGGCTTTACTTTACAACTTCGTTAACTTGTAATAAGCATACACTTACTGCACCACTATTTTTGATTCATCTTTTATCGAACATAAGGACGATGTTGATGAACAGGAAAGTTGGCAAAAATTTCTTGTTTGTGCTGGCGCAAGGATATTGATGATAATTTTAACAGAGTTTATAAAGCTGATCTTTTGAAGTAAGCATACATTTACTGCACAATCATTTCTCATTCTTTTCTCTGTTGAGAAACGAAATTAATTGGTGAGGGAAAATTTTGTCTGGTGCCATGGTAGGTTTGTTTTGTGCTAGGAACTGTTCAAGTAAACTTACTCACGGTAACAATTAAAAAAAACTATTAAAAGCATTGGCAGTTTCAAAAAGATTTACACTTACAGGACAACAGAAACAAACTGAATCAGCAATGTGTACACCGGGGTAGGTATAAAGAATTTTACTTTAAAATCAAAATTGTAGCATCCAACACTTCTTCTTGACATGTGGTGGATTCAAAATACAACCATAAACAGAAGAAGCGAAACTAGAAAACAATTATTTAGTCTCAATATAGCACTGTAGCTGTTGGTACCCACTCGGCGTATCTATTCATATTTCTGCGTATGTTACAACTACGGAAGTAGAAAATATCTCAAAACAAGCATTTATTTCTTTCATCAATAAATACTATCTCCAGACGCTCCAATTTAGATGAAATGATAACATACTAAATTTAAAAGTAAGGCTCTAATCGTTATAAAATTCAACCTTTTACTAGGTACTGAAAATTTTATATTGAAGTGATGATCTCCTCTGTTATAAGTTTACAATTTACGTTAGAGACTGAAATAAATCCCGATCATATCGTAAAGCATTCTTATGGTATCCTATTTTCAAGTTTGGTAACTCAGATGAAGTAGCTATATTGAGACCACTATCTTTGCCGTCTTTTTTACAAAATTGTAGACAAAAATTCATTCCAGTTAAATAAACTTACTTTGTACGCATAAAGTAATATCTGACAAACAGTTCGACTATCGTACCAAATCTAACAGAACGTTAGCCTTATATACTTACTTAATCACATTTCAGATTTATCGACCTGTTTTCATGATAAATCACATTAAATATTTCTCGACCTTCGGAAAGCATTTGATACAGCTGACGAATCACCAACATAAATCTAATATATATGGCCATTGAAATTTTGTTACTGCATTGGGTGAAAATAACTTACCCAGAAGAGGTCACCATGTACATTGTTAGAAAGCCAAACCGCCATTTTTTACCTACTGAATTCGGCGCTAACCAAATCTCTGTACTAGGACCATTGCTATTGAATATTTCTTTATGTTATAGGTTCCCTCGTCATAAAATACGTATTACTTGAAAATACAGTTTTCTGTAGGATAGAAACCAACACAATTTGTACTGAACTATAATAATTGTAGTTTAAAATATTTAAGGAATGGGCTTTCGAAATGGTTAACGCAAAATTAGACTAACCACTCATAAAAGTAAACAGTGAAAGTAAGACTCCATGTTCTCAGAAGGAGTTGGCTCCTATGTTTTTCAAAAGCATCAAAATTGGCATAAATATTTAAAATTAAATGTTTTGGTCTAATAATAATTCTACATAAAATGCTAGGCTTGGTTAGCATAACGCATCAAAAAAATGGGGCCGAAGCTTAGAAAAGTAATCTATTCTATGTTTAAGTATGTTCATCGTGATTTATTAAATTTAATTTTTATTACTCATAAGCTCATCCGCAATTAGTCAAAAATATTATTATTTGAAGCCAATGGTCCATCGTTCCACTCATCTACTAAAATAAATTTTAAATGTACGTAAGCGTAGTTTACATTTTAAGCGCAACGAATAGAATATTTCATTTTTGGATTTGACTGCAATATACTATTACCTGAAAATGATGCAATCAAAGGATGGATGCCTATATTTATTAATATACTCTTTGGATATATGTATTTTCAAACAAAAGAGATGCCCCATTCTCAGTCTCACGCATGGGCGTATCTATGTGGAGATACGTTCTATATTGCTTAAACCGCATCTGTGCTTAGTAGATCACTAATGTATTTATTAAGTCCCATATCTGATAGTATATTCGAAAAAAAGTGTTGAGAGTACGAGATGAACGAAAAAAAAAAAAACAGACTCAGATCCTGTGTTCACAAGCCCTCACTCTTGTGAGCTAACCAAGAAATAAGATTCAGATCCCACGTTCACAAGCTCACCTTCTTACAAGCTAACCAAGGAATTAAATTCAGATCCTACGTTCACACAAGTCCAATCTCTAGTGAGCCACAGAAAGAATTAAAATTAAATGCAAGGCTGACGCAAGCGTTTTGTTCCAGTCTGCATTCATTACAAAAACCGCCTCGCGTCTTGCAAAAAGGGAGAGTAAAAAAGACACACCGAATTAATGGTTCACTCCCGAGGTAACCTACTGCAAAACTTTTAATTTCTCCGGCTCTAATCCAGGGAAAGACGCTTAAATTTCTTGTAAACAGCAAGAGGGTGTCGCATTAGAGGTGTCCAGAGGTATACAGAAGCAAGTACAGTTTTGCTAGGAACCATTGCTATGCTGCCCGCCGGTTGGCTTCCTAATGCAATGGCAAGTTTATAATTCCCTGAAATTTAAGAGAGCGGGAATAGCAGCGGTGGATTTACTGAGACCTTTGTTTACTGTCGTTGCGGTAGCGAAATTGAAATCGGAATTCGATGAGGAAGATGCCAGAAAAATACGATTTTCAGGTCTTACGCAATATCTTCGCACGATTTTTCTCAATCCCGCTGCAATATACTGTATAGTTGGAACAGCGATACTGATAGCGACGTACCGAAAAGTAAAACTGCACCTCGACTCAGACCTTCCTTTGTTTCACTACTGGCGTTCAAAAGTATTACTTTCGGGAATACTCGATACATGAGCTCTTGGTCTAAGAGCTCATATAATTCGAATATCTGGTAATAACAGCGTCGAACCTAAATACTTTAATGAAACAGGGGTCGCCTGTATGAATGACTACTTGTAGTATTTTGCGACGATACTTGTCGAAACGATTGGCATTCTTAGCTCCATGTTTCTTGCAATCAGTACAATAAAATTGATTCTCTAATCGTTAAGTACTAGCGTTCCAGCACGATTCTGTAGCTTGTGACGTTCTGCAATACAGTAGCATTTAAAAGTAGCATCTAAAGTAGCATTTAAAGGTGGGCACTTGCGGCTATTTGAGTCCGAGCCACGAGAGTAAAGAAACGCAGGCCTACGGACAACTTTTTTTCCTTTTGGCTTAGGGCCGCAGGTCAATGGGAGCAACTGCCCAGCTTTGGTGATGTTGTAATAACATTTTCGTTATCATTGGCGTTTTTCACACGATCCTCTCAGCTTTCAATGAACTAAATTGTCTTTGGTTAGTGTGATCCAAGAGCGACTGCAGTTCTTACGGAAACCCATAACCCACATCATAGCGCAATAATTTCACTCGACAAGCGTTCAGTAGATGCTGAGCTTAGGTACTAAACATAGCCTGAGCTGGACACACCCTCTGTCTCTTCCCTGTATAGTAACAGTACGTGCGTGATAATCGTATGCAACAGCACTGTGTCATCATTGTTATGAATAATGTTATTCATATAACGATAATGAAGGGATTCCTTAACAAGCAAGGTAAAGCTAAATAAGGTAGCATCAATTACGTTTTTCGAGTCAGTGTCACCGTGACCTAACGATATATGTCGTCGGGTTGAACCAATAGTAGAGCTTAGATCACTCACTCGTTCCTATAATGTGGAGTGTGCCTCCAATCAGCGAGACCACTAGATGGGCAACTCAGTGACCGCATGAACGTAGCGGGAATGCAGGTGCCACCCCCCTCCTCTTGGAAGCTATTACAGGTACGTAATTTTTCCCCTAGGAATGGAAGTAATTCCTTTGACACTATCATGCGGTAAGAATGATAAGGTTGAGTATTCCAAACTTTGCGTAGTATTTTTCTATAGTTATCATTATCATAGCACTGTTAGAAAGATTAATGTGTATTTCCTTAATTTCTTCTATAGGTCCTGCATAGTGTTACCCTCAAAAAGTAAAGATTAAGTATGGTTTCAAATCCCGTTTGGTAAATCTTCCTCAAGTTCAGTTTTGCGAGTTCCAGACTTTTGCGAGTTCCAGACTTCAGAAGATGGAAACAATTATTTCTTGGAACGGCTGAATGTTTAACCTGAACTGTATCTTATTTATAACATCTAAGACTTGGAGTATTTATTATTCATAGTCTTAGTGCACCTATGTCCCAACACTCTTTTAAGGTGACCTGAACAGGGACGAAATATCGATGGAATTCCTTTGTTGTCATATTTCAACAACCTGGTACAGTATTTGGAAGCGATTTTTTACACTTTTTTTCCTTCCATCGGAATTTTTATTGCGCCTTAAAATTACACATTTGCAACAAGGCACCCTGCCTATGCCGAAATGGAAGTTAAAATTAAGTGCCATTACCGAGCTGATGTTCACCGTCGCTTGCAATCCATCAGGTTCCAGACCTATCGACCTCAGCACTTTTTACCACCTCGATTCGTACTACTCATATCGGAAAGTCACACTTATTTTCAGATTATAAGGCCTTTTTTTTCATACGCTATCATAATTCATCTCTATACATCAGAGCATATCACGGAGACACGTTGTGGCTAAAAAATCACCAATATATTTTAGATGAGTGGAGTGTACAAGCGTCAGTGTTACCTCAGTAAAAAATAAAAAATAAAAAAAAGGCAAAAATACGAGCTACTGATTTATGCGAAACCAGAAAGGCTGCTATGGTGTACGGTGTATGTAGTAGCGTACATAATTCTTACGATATTTCACTGTCGTGTACAAAATATGAGGGTCATTATACTATTAAATATTTTCTTGGTAAATAATGCACAAACGATAGATTAGAAATCAGAATTTTTAATATTGTCTATAGTTTATGTTAAGAAATACACTGCTGCAAAAAGCCTAAAGTAAAATTTATATTCCTAGAAGTCGATTGCATTGAAATAGAATGCAATTCTTGGATACGCAGCATGTAACCTCGACGTACTTAAAGTCCTCGCTACATTGGCTATAGTGTCCAACTTTGTTTTCCTATAATGACTAGGAGCAATCTATAAAGATAGGTCATTCCTTTTATTATATTTCTAGGAAGAAGCAGGTGGGAGTGAAAACAATATCAATTTCCAAATATTACTTGCTAAGTACACCGGATCGTTATTTGAGGTAAAAATTCTGATTACAGTGAAATAGAGCACAGTGAAATACAGCAAATTCCGATTGAAAGCTGAGCAAACCACGCGAATTTATCAGAATAAATTTTGACTGAAGCAGTGAAGCAGAATACAAGTCAACGGGTCAAATTCAACTGTTATCTGAGCATAAATAGCATGTGTAAATTGCATGTGCGTACGTGATCGTCACATATATAGTTCTTGACGAGGGTAAAAACCGATAGCTAGGCATAAAATTTTGTTCATGAAGGCAGTAAAACTCAGCGGTTACAGAAAGTATCCGGCGCAGTAGCGCGGAATTTCCCCATTTCCTAGTCAGAAATGATGAAAGAGTACAAGAAGGAAAAAAAAACAGAAAAACGGTGTCGAGTGCGCGCTACCTAATCGCCAGCGGAATTAGATTGCCCTTTGAAGAAACAAGACTCCTAATTGAGTAATTAGAACCTTGAAATGAGCGAGTGCGAGAAAATAACCAGCATCTCTCTGCCTCTAAAAGCCGTTAAGAACATAAAACAAAATGAAACTGATTCGCTCTGGTGCTTCATTTTTCGTTCGAGAGTGGGAGAGGGATAAGTAGAAATTAGAACTCTCTACTTACACGCTTTTATAAATATCAATCAAGTAGAAAGCAACGAGTTTTGATATTTCATCTCATAAGAGGGCTGGTTTATAACCTGTGATGTTCTTAGATAAGGTCCTGGTGACATTATACAGGCCGCCCATCTTGGAGAGAAATGATGCTGAATTCCATGACCAGCAGAAGGGCTAGTAACGTGTTAGCTCCGCACTGCACGTAACCGCTTACAGTTAAGCCTGCTGCAGACGATAGTCGTTTGTCCTGTGTTTTCACTTCACCGCGTTCGAATGCGTTGCTGTGTCAGTGTAAACAACAACAACAAAAAAAAAAAAAACAGGAAAGGACACTACTTTCTAAGACGACATTCGCTAAAAATCCGAAAAGACACTACGCTGCACTAGTGACACTTTGTGAACCAGCTGATATGACGGTAAACATTTTATCGAAACTTATTGTAGACACACAGTCGTGTTTGCGAGGACAGGACGAAGTATTCGAACGTGGTGAAATGAAAACACAGAACAAAAGACTGTCGTCTGCAGTGGGCTTTAGTTTGTTTGACACTTTTAGCAAGTCTGAGTCCGGTGACTTTTTGAACTGCACAGATTGAATTCAAACGGCGTTTTGAATTTGGCGATGCATTTGGTTGAACAGCCTTGTGTCAGATAAGTGAATCTATCAGAATATTTTGTAACAACTGCATCGCCTCGACTTCTGACCGAGACTCCACGAACCGAGTGTCTGACGTCGATCTGCTCATTGAAAAAAATATGTATGTTCGAGCGTCGATGTCTGTCTAAATCAATAACCTGACATGAAACTGACCTGCTTTTTTGATCTTTGCCAAATAAACTGCATTTTTTCGAGTAAGCTAAAGTACCTGCGGACACGCGCAGCCCATACCATAGCACAGTACTCGATAGCACTCAGCCAAGTACTGAAGGACCCTAAACAGACCGGCCTCGACGAGCGGATACACAGAATGCTGTCTGCTCATGAAAATGTTGAAGTGCTTCATATTACATTTTGTAAAAAAGGTTGCATTTCCAGAGCAACTAGTGTGTGGAAATCAAAAGTAAATAACCCATTTCAAGCCTTCAAACTTCCTATATACATATTGTTGAGAAAATGCCTCCGCACCGTTTCAAATATACCTCTATAATTATATTATATATATAGTTACTACACAGGTATGTTCGTAAGAGAATCCAATGTATTATGAGCATAGCTACGCACTGTACTCTAACCAGTTAACCAGCATAACTCTAACGCGCATTCCCCCACACTGTTGCGATATACCCTCATTCCACTACGCATATGCCTTCACACTATTACGCATATACCTCTACACCGTTACGCATATACCTCCACGCTGTTACGCATATACCTCCTCACCGTTACGTAAATACCGATACACCGTTAAGCTTCAGAAGTATTCTTAGCGATAAAAGTATAACAAGAATGAAGCACATAGGTATAGGTAAATAGTACTATTGAAATTACTGGTGTCCCATATTGCCATTCGTTTGTAAATATTCTCACTTCGAGTTTAACTATAAAAACACGTTCGGTTTGGTCTAAAAACCTCTTGCTGCTTTGGACAGAAGAGTTTTTGCTGCATTTGGAGCCGATTTTTTTTTTAAATTTCGGAACCAGTTTTGTAAATTTCTTTGCTTACAGAAAATCTTCCGTTATTTTTTTCTTACGGGAAATTTTTTTTTCTCGCTGGCGTTCTTTCTGCTCAACGTATATTTTCCCTTCAGCAAAATATAAATTAGAACCCCTTTATGTTTTGCACAGGACATCAATTCATTCTTATTTTGCCATTTGTATGTACATATGTATATAATGCACTATAACTCTTGATTTTCTGCTAAAGTTAATAAGTCATTACCCCAGTCTTACTAAGGCTGTGTTGTCTCGATCTTTACAAGGTTTTTTTCTTACAGGTTTACAAAATTAGGAAGCACCGTTGCGGTGAGACGGCACATCCTGAGTAATATAGCTTTAGGTAACAGACCCTTAGTCATTATCTAGCGGGGAGAGCTGTGCCCTCACCACCAATTTGAAAACTGTATTTATAGTTTCTAGTTTGACTAAAGGACCTATCAAAGCAGAAAGTAGGGGCCAATAAACTTTGAATATAACCTATTTATTAAGATTCCTATAAGTAGACAAGCAATAAACAAAGGATTTGTAAGAAAGACGGTATTTAACTATACCAACAGTGCACTGGAAGTTGAAAACATATATTTCAATACGTAAAATCAAACACAAAAGATCTAAACCATCAGTAAACGCGTTGGGAAAAGGAGTGCTTAAAATAGGTATAAGCTATTAATAAGGGTTAATCAGGTACAATGAGACAAATCAGGTACGGTTAAAGGTAGAAAACAGGTACGAAGTTGAGCAGAAACAGGTAGAGTTATGAGCAAATCCACTGCATAAAGTGCATATGTATTTTTTACTATAGGCGATTTGTCTCAAGAACGGTCCACAAAACCAGAGGCAGCATCAGTACATAATTTAATTCTCGACCTGCCATCGAGTTGCACTTATTACCGGTTGGCGACTGGAACAAATCTTAGTTGGCCTGAGATTTGCCACTTGTTAGGCATTAAATCAGCAGCCAAGTACGCAGGTTTACCGAGTAACCGGTGCAGACAGTAGCACCTTCTTAATTAGGTTGTCTTTTCAAAGGACCAAGATGGTGACTACACTTCGAGTTCAGGGCGCTTGTCTAAGTTCTCCTAGCCCATATATCTTGTTTTCCTCTTCATAGATAGCATAGATAGCCTTAGCTCTCCAGAAAGACGAGGGTCATATTGACCGAACGGGTCACGGGCAGTCTGGTATAATATATAGAAAGATAGGTTACTGAATCAACTGTAATTCGTACACACACAAAAATGGTTGTTTGCCATTAAGCAAAATTAGTTAACTGTAAACTACATTGTTTGTTGTTTGACTTTGCGTCAATGGACAATGTCGTTTGTGATGAACAACAGCTGAACAACAGCGCTGGGATGAACAACAGTGTCGTTTGCGATTAATTCTTAGTGCTTAGTAGCTAAAATATTACTTTGTTAGCGATAAGAAACCAGGTGTTTTTTATCGTAAAGAACATACTGTACTTTTCTGTGTGTAGCATTCAGCTTTTCTTTAAATAGAAGAACACGCAGCATGCACAAGACTTTGTAAGGAAACGCTTCTATGTGCATTTGTCTATGTTCCAAGGTCAGTTTCCTGCAGATACTGCAACTTTCTGGCCTTCAAATCTCAATTTTAAATTGAAACGAATGGCTCACCCTCACCAGGGTATATTGTAAGCGCTCAACAGTATACATACATACTGTATATATATGTAACCCCAGTGAAGAAAAGAAACAAAACTATTTTCGTATTTTTCTGTTGCATTCCTTCTTTAGGATCGCATCTACTTTTTTTTTTTTGAACCAGCAAATTTGGTATGCAAAATATTAGTGTATAAAATACCAGCAAAAGATCTATTAAAAAACAATATATTAACTGCTGATTTGATACAGCAACAGAAAGGTAGTCTATATACTATGTCTAATGAATAGAAGATACCAGTTAGCTTTACGTTCTGAAGCCACTATAAATCTATTTACTAACTGTAGATATTCTATGGCTGCAGGAATTCAAACTAGAGACCTCGCGGAAACCCATAGCTTACAGTCTAGTACATCCACCAATGACTGCAATCTCACAGGCACTAAGCCTCGAATAGAGAGTGTCCGTTTTTTTTTTTGTGGGCACGCTGTTAAAGCTTTACGCTATTGACTCGACATCCTTGCTTTTTCTTTAACATACAACGCTATGAAAATAAAAAACAGCCTGTCGGTTTCCTTCACTAAAAGAAAACTTTTCTATTTCCATGTGAAGAGCAAATATAAAATAATTGAGAGCTCTGAAGAATAACTGGAAAACAGTCTAACAATAGCCGAGCCACGGAATCTACCGACAAAACAACGCCAAGTTTCGCAGAATAAAGAATCCATATTAAAAGCACAGAAACTGGCAGCGTTCGAAGTTGTTGACATCTTATTTGTAAGGAAAACGAGTGGATTAAAAAAAAAATCATTTGATCGTTTCAAAATTAGAGAAAACCTAGTACAGAAGCAATACCTTCTAAGTTGTCTTCAAACATAGACTAGAGTGAGGGAAGTCCTGAAGCAATACTTCCCAGATATTACTGCAAGAGTGTCGTCGTTTTTAGAATGAAGTGATTTGTATAGAAGCTTCTAAAATACGACGAATGATGAATGTTGCCAAGTAGCAATCTTACCAAAATCAAAGTATCTCAGACACTGCATCTACAGAAACGTTTCCTAGAAATCGTTCTATTTGTGATATAATACAGGAGCGTTGTTTTGAAGATTAAGTAATTTTGGGCAGAAGCTTGTAGCATGGGACCATATATATATTACCAAAAAACAAATTTTCCAAAACAAAGTTTCTCTGATATTGCACTGATGAAAAACTTGTTGTGAAAATGACCGCAATAAAGCCGCCTGCGTAATTAACAAGAGTTGACAAAGTTATTAAATACTAAATTACTGAAAGTACACGCGAACGTTTTGCCCGAGTGCAGTAGTTAAATGACTATTTACAGTGAGTGAATGAATTCTTATAATAAAACTAATACTTAGGGAATGATCAAAACTGATCAAATGCCAGCAACTAGAACGCCTCGTTACGTAAGACCATCACACGTGGTGGGAGCAAATTTCATCGCCCTCCTTTTTTATAGCCGACTAATCCTAGTTTTTTGGTGTGGGCACATCGAGGACAGCCCATCAATTTCCCAGCGGAAAATCATGAACATAGCTCAACTCCTTCTACCTTTTTTTTTTTTTGGGTGGAGAGAAAATTTCATCGCCGTCATTTTTATTGAAAGCTAATACTAGTTTTTTGGCATGGGACACATCTAGGTCAACCCACCAAACTCCCTACAAAGAATGACGAAGATTGCTCAAATCCTTCGACCATTTATTAGGTGGGCAGACAAATATATATAGATTTATATTTATATATATATATACAAATACATATACTTAAATCTTTATCGAAAACATTATCACTTCTTTCACTTCGTTCGCGGGTGATAATGACTTGTGCAAAACAGAATGTATTCTGTACAACACGTACACGAGTCATAAACGATGCCCATTGTTACGCTTACACTGTTGTTCTGATGCAATTAACAGTTGTTTCCTGTATTTTTTTTTAACTAGTGCACAAATTTTTGAAACGATTTTAGAGTATAGAGTAACAGTGTTTCAAATTTCCTCTAAGAGTTACACAGAAGGGTTTCCAAATATTACAAGAGAATAGCAGAACTGCTGATAAGATATCTAAACAATATAGCTCCTTATCTACAAGTAGCTATTTCATTGTTTTCTGTCGATTATACAGTACATATTACAACAGAATGAATTTGCATCAGTCAGCCATAAACAGTTAAGGAGCTTTAATAAATCAATTCAGCTTCCTTGTAAACAGTCCCAGAGCTGCCGATAACAAGCCAATTACTTATTTTTCCCTATTATGGTGATGATGGATATTAGAAAAGAATATACGTGATAAGAGAAAACAACTCTCGATCCCTCTTGAAGCTGCCGAGACCTTGCCTCTACAAAAAAAATTATGTTTTTACTTGTATTATCATAAAGACTAGTGGCCGGTGCCGTCATTATAAATGACGGCAAAAAATTAACACTTCACCAAAGCCCCCGCCGTCTTTTGGGCTTCCTCATTTTTCCGCTTTCTATTACTGAAGAAAAAGATTCCAAGGTACCCAACTTTTTTTTCGCCTTTTGAAATCTGAATTTTCTCCTATCTTATTAGTTCTATTTTTCCCCTATCTNTACTGAAGAAAAAGATTGTAAGGTACCCCACTTTTTTTTACATTTTGAAATCTGAATTTTCTCCTATCTTATTCCCATAGAGCGTGGCAGGAAAGATATAATATATAAATAAATAAAAACACGACGTGAATTATTGTATAGTACTGATTGCCACAAATTCTATTCCAGAGAGGGAATGCTCAAGCATACGTTCATAAACCGTAGAATCTATGAATATTATTCTTCTCTCAACACAATAGTACCGTTTCATTTCTATTTATCACGCAAATAACTTTTGTAACTGATTCTCTATTGAACAAGGAATGCTCAGCAGCTAATACCCCGGAAATTGCCGATATCTTGCCCCTTCCCTTAAAAAAAAAAAAGCTTTTGTCAACTATCCCACGCGAGGGAGATTAAATAGCAGGGCATGAGGCCAGTGAACAAACAATACGGTAAATGTTGAGCGAAGACAAATCCCTAAAAGCTTCCTATATTTTGTGGTACTACTGCAGCTTCCTGCTGTATATGAAGTGAAAAATAAGGGCTGTTAAGCTGTAAGCAATGCAGCAATAGTAAGGCAAGTTTCAGTGAGCAAGAATTTGTTCAAAGCTACAAGAATTTGTTCAAAGCTACACCGACGTCTTCTTCCCAAATAGAGCAGTCCTTCCCACAGTAGCGCGGCCGCCTGCGCTGTGCCTGGAACGACACTCACGCAGCTCCTTCCAATCTCCCAAAGGAGCTTCATTTTCGTAGCTCATTATTTTAACTGCTTGACCGAACCGGCAACAGAAAAACGTTAATCATGCAGCTTATCGCAACACCATCTGGTGGTGAGAGTCAATCAGGCGCAGGCGAGAGAAAAAAGGCGCAAAAATATGGCCTTGGGGGCAGGAAGGCTTAAAGAACTTTGCCGGGAATGGTTAGAGAACTTTGAAATTTTGCAGAAAAAAGACGTTTTGAAGCCGATCACATGACCGAGGGATGAAGTATGAACTCGCTCGGGTTATCAAAGCAGTGCGTTGCTCACAACACTGCAGGTTTTTGTTCAGTTATTGTTCATATTAGAGTCAGCCGTATGGCCACAGAAGAAAACACGAACTCTCGGGTTCAAGAAAATGATCAAAGCAACGTGTTTCTCACTACACTCTTTGCTTTTCTAAATTTGTTGTGCACGTCTTATGCAACCGTTGTTATATAATAGAATGTAATATTTTGCGGACAGGAAACTTATCAAGAGCAAGTTTTACTCCAACCCTGCTGGATTTCGTGTGATGTAAAATGCTATAGAGTCGGCCGAATTTCTGCAGAATAAACAGAAAATCAAAATAATAAGTAATAGACGCTGCAAATATATGAAAAGAAGGCATTGTTCAAAATAAGGTAATTTTTTCTGGAATACCGTTGATTACTAGTAACGCCAGGTTTAAAGTACTTTACCAAAACATGATTGCTTAAAGGTGAAAAGTTATCAAAGAAACGAGTTGTTCACTACACTTCGTAATTTTGCTGTTTAGTTATATTTTAGAGCTGGTCACGCAGCCATAAGCCAAAGTTACATAACCGCCAGCGGAAAAAAAAAGAAAATGCAAAATAATACGTTTTTGCGTATAGTGAAAACATTTTTGTTCACAGTGCATCACAGTTAAAGAGACAACCATGCATTTAGTCCAAGGACCTTAGGGTAAATTATTAATTAAAAGATATACATATGCTGGTTAGATTAGATAGCACGTAGTAGCAGGATCAACAGGCCTATATTCTCATAGAGCATCCGGGACTTACGCCCCAGCCTTCTATGAGCTATTACCATTACGTCAAAATCACAAAGATAATTTCGGAAGAAAAGAAGAAAACCCAGCTGATCTTGCAAGCATAAGCAAACGCTCGCCTGCTAAGTTTTTTAATGTCGATTTCCAAACACAAGTAAGGTATGTGTAAAATCTACGTATATTTTTTTCAAACTCATTCGGTGTTGAAGAAAAAAATATGCTTAGATTTTCTTGGCGCACCGCACTTAGTCGATTACATCGAACCACTACAGATTAAATACCCACTGCCGGAAGAACAACACTGTATACGGCGAGACTGTCGGCTACTTCACGGAGGTGAAAGGTGATGAATGAGATAGCCAAGCAGTACCTAATATAAACTACTAAGACAAAGAGGGAGTTCACTGAATATATCTATGCTAATACAAATTCCCGTCATACAATATGTACAGTAATTAGGTGTACAGCCACAAGAACAAGGGGATCAGGGAGCTGATTATTTTATTTGCAAATTATCGACTCTGATGTGGCCTTGAGTTGAAAGTTACCAGCCTTTTGGCTATTCGTTACATTGGAAAAATAATGTACTGAAACACTTTTAAAAATGGCCACATTTCTTGTTTTTAACGGCTATATGTTTTTCTATCTCTCTAAAATCTCTGAGCTGTCACGATATAAAAAAAGGAACAGTTGCCGTACTTCAAAAATAGCACAACCGGTTTCCCCTCATCGGCCAGGCAACTGCAGTAGTTCAACAGCGACATAAATCTGTAACGCACAAAAAAATGTGGTCGGAAATATAAGCTTTAACCCAATTGGAAATTCATATGCAGTTATCCGATGTTATTGGATAACCTTTACTATTTCCTCATAGATCGCCGATAAATGCCTATAAATTTATTTACTCATAGGTCACCGATAAATGCTTATAAATTTCCAATTGGGAAGAATCATATTGGCTCAGCTGTGACAAACCCAATGAACAACTTTGTAAGCAGCAGTTCCAATATTGTGGGGAAAGCCACAGTTACTGAGGACCAGCGATGCTGTAACGCCATTAAAGTGTTGCAAGGATAGTGCTGTAACTGTACACTAGTGGTTCAGGTAATTCGATAGAAGAATTTTAAGATATTTCAGGAAGTATAAGAAGAGTTTGTAAATAAGAAATATGGTAATACCTTTAAATGAATAAATATATATAAGTATAGAAACCAGTCTAATCTCTGGTATTGGCCTCAATAATTATTTATATTTGTTGGAGAGGTCAATGTTGGGAGAGTTTAGTGACTGGGTGGGTTGGTGCTTGGAGGTATATGTGCAGGAAAGGGTTGGTGCTGGAAGGGCTGGTGGTAGGAGGGTTATGTGCATGCTGGTGGTGAGACGGGCTGACGCAGGGAAGGGTTGGTTGCGGAAGAGGTAGTGGTGGGAGAGGTGGCAATTGATATCAATGTCTTTTAACGTAGGTGTGTCTTATAAGTGAATATATCACTTATAGTAGGCGCGTACTCTATTCGTAGCTTAATTGAGCTTAATTCTCGTGCTACTACAGTTTCATATTTTTGAATGTTTCATTGTGCTTCTGTATATGAATTTTAACATGACTGTGCTCAGAGAAGAACAATAAAGGAGTAATGAATGCCTGTCAAACTGACATTATCACCCATTCAGCTGTCACTGAAAACTTCTTGTAAATTTTCAATAACAATTTCAGTGCCTAGGAATACAGGATCTTCTTCGTGATAAATGATGGATTATTTTGCGTTATGGGCATTCAACCTCGCTTAAGTACAACCGAAATTGATACTAAACTGTTTTACGGGCATGCGGGTACTGCAGCTTTAATTCAATTTTACGAGTGCTCACAAAACTACAATTGCTATATGTAAGTTTCATGTTATTGCCTTTTGATGGCTAATTTGTTCCTAGGAGTGGTGTAGTATTCGATTTTTATTCAAGAGCTCTGCACTTTAGAACATGGATACTATTTTATAATTCTACACTTTAGAGTATACATAATTCAAACCTAAGAAAACAGATGGTTTCCATTAGCACTTCTGCACTTTTTAAAAATTAATGTAATAATGCAAGAGTTCTGCGCTTCAAGCATTCATTATTCCAAATAGCATTTCCGCTATAGGTTCGGATATGGATGTGAGGACATAGAAGCTGATAAGGCTCGCGTCCAACTAATTTTCTATTTTAATTTTACAGTGTTGACACAGACGCGACCCTGTTTTCCAATGGCGATTTTAGAGTGATGGTCTTTCCATTATTCGATGTCGTTCACTTTACGTTAGTATGCAACGGATAAATGCTTACGATTTTCCGAAAAGGTAGTACAGGTCTACTTAGTCTACGAGTTTAATACTGTACGTTCCAATGACCGAGTAAGATAGCTCGCTAGAATATCAGTTTTTATTTTTTTTTATTTTTAGTTTTTTGGGCTGTTGCCCCAAACAGCGGTTGCATATCTGAAGTAAGCTCGTATCTCTTATTTTTGGCTATTAACTCAATACAGAAATATTGGCCGAGTGACTGCTCGTAATATGAAATATCAAGCTGTGTGCACTCGTAAATTGAGGCATGCCAATGACTGTGGTTGTGGTGAGCGTCTTCAGATTATGTACAAGATAATGAGGTATTGCAACACCAAGCCTCAGACTAACAGAACCATTAATTGTAAACTAGAGCACACTGAGAGAATATGCCTCCGCCAAGCTTGGCAACGGTAACGAAAAATTCAAGCTCGTACTAAAACCATTATTTTCTTTGTATTAACACCAAAATCTGAGTATATGTGCCCTTTGACTGTGTTAAGAGTTTCTGCAAATTTCTTGAAGATCCCCTTATTACATTTTGAGTCATGTTGCCAGCAAACATATTAAAGAACATTAGTGGAGCACACAAACACATCAACCGATCATCTCCAAAATTTAATCATTTATGTCGTTTAGCATTGCTGAAAAGTCCTGCAAATTTCATAAAATCCAATCATAGCCTTTGAGATATTAAGTTATAAGAAGCATAAAATCTAAAACAGCGACAAACGATCAAACAGATCATCACAAAACAAAAGAAAAAAATGATCATTTACTCCTCGTTATATTATGCCTAACAACTCATGCGAATTTCATGAAAATCCTTTCATACCTTTAAACATTCTCTGACAATCCTTGCATAATTTGTTAGGAATCATTCAAAACTTTTTGAGTTATCTTGGCCAAAGACAAATTGACAAACCCACAGACCACAGAAAAACACCACAAGAACATAACCTCCTTGGCGGAGGTAACTACAAAATATTTCCTTGCATTGCACTCAGACAGTTGAACATAACTGGTATGTTTTTTTTGCGCTCAAACATATGATTCGTCTTAAGCTGGGTCAAAACTTTATTGCATTCAAGCTGTTAATGTTTTCTTAGTTATAGGAAAGAGTTTTAGTTGAGCTGCTATAAAAAATATCGTTAGTGCTTACGAAACACTACCAATTTCGAGGAATAAGTTTCATAGTTTTAATTTTTCACCACTATAGATAGTTTTTCAAGTTTAGCAAAAAATGACTTAGTTCAGATGAACAATTTTAGTAGCTCGATAAAATAATTTTTCAGCTGTGTCTGTTAATGTTTTAATGGTTTTAGAAAACAATTTTCTTTCGTTTTATTGAATAATTTATATTGTTCATTAACAAACCGCACCGGTACTTGCTTTTGTCCCTAAAACAAAATGTCCCCAGTTCATACAGTTCATGTTTTCTTAATTGAACGGTGAAAAATGGTATTGGATCAGTAACTTTTATCCCGCCACAAGGAAATTATTACCCCGATATTCCAAGTTTTTAAAACTCAATACTCGCACTTGTTATTGCTACTTCGATAACCTAAGCCATGTAAAATACAATTTCAGCAATATTCCACCCTCGATATTTTTCGAATTTCACAACTTCTCTGATCTTTGATGTTCGATGTGAGTAACTCTTTGCATAGCTGTCAATATCTTCCACCCAGCGCAACCAGCACTTTATGGCGATGCTATATTTATATTGAGTTACAGGGTTTAACTTACTTCATGTTTCCATATGAGAGCTGACTTTCACAACCATAAATATAATTCATGTTTTACAAACATAAGCCCTCCATACTTCATCGTTTCAATCAAGGGCTGGCTTTCACACCCGCAATTGTCATTGAGCAACCAGACTCTTCAAAAGGCTGAATTTCACATTCGCAATTGATTTCGAACAAGCAATCCGTTTCAGCTTTCCATTTAACCTTGGTATTTCATCCTCGTAATCATCATTAAAAGAGTAGACTTTTACGAGCATGAATCCCACAGCCGCAATTGGCAACTGGCTATTTACACTTCAACTTTTCATACGGCGGCTGAATTTCACACCAGCAATCGTTCTTAAACGAGCAGACTTTTTTGTCAAGAGTGATATCACAGTCGTAATTGATGTTGGACATGCGAACACTTTATGCTTCAACTTCCTATTTCATACCACGAACCCCGCTTTAATAAGCAGTAGACTTTTACTAGCATGAATCCCACAGCTGCAATTGAGAAGACATCTAGCTCTTTATACTTCAACTTTCCATTCGACGGCTGAATTTCACACCAACAATCGTTCTTAAACAAGTAGAATATTTTGTCATGACGGAATTTCACAGTGGTAATTGATATTGAACAAGCGAGCTCTTTATGCCTCAGCATTACATTTGAGGGTGTTTTTATGAGTCACACGACCCTGCAGCAAACGACCAGGCGTATCGTAAAAGCAGCAGCAAGGCAGCCTTATAATAACAGCGATCAGGCAAAGCGCCTGGCAGGCGGCGGTTTAACTCGTGTTTCATTCTGTGGCAAGAGCCTCCGGGTGGCTCTTAAGCCGCGGTTATGGCTTGTATATGAGTCATGTCGAGCGATATTTTACTCCCCATAAGTGCTATACGGCAGCCAACTCTAAGTGTGCTTCCGTTGCTATTTATCCAATAACAGCTGAAGAGAGGAGCCTCGGCCGGCCGCATGGAAAAGGAGCGAGTGCCCAACGAACTGCAGATGGTACCACGATTTCGTGCTGAGAGGCAATTTCTGTAATATAAAAGTGATATATACCGTACAAGTAACGGTAAACATACCGGCCACCCGGAATTGATATCGGGTTTGCCGAACAATAATGCTCAGAGGAATGAAAAATACGCCTAGGAAATGTGATACAGAGCATTTGCTCTGCAATAATCCTGGAAGTAAGGGATGGGCTGAGACGTTTTACACGCTGATGGTGATATTTGAAATTATATTCAAAGATGAGAGCTTCTTCGTTGAATATTTCTTTGGTGAAAGAATTACACATAAAGGAAATTTTTAACTAAATGAATTTATCATTTGGGGGAATACCCTGTTTGGGAATTCTCCTTGAATGAAATTATTCACTGAGGGTATTCTCTACGCCTTAGAAAAATGCGGCACAACGGCATGATTTACGAAAGAGGCTCTACACTTGAGACGTTTTCTTCTATTTTAAGTCTTTGATTTAAAGAAAAATGTGATATCACAAGGAGGAATGTACATGTCCCCGCGAGGGAAACTTTTGAAAAAACTTCAATTAAATGAAAGTTATAAAAAGACACGAGCTTTTCTAATGGCGTAAAAGTAAAAATTTAAATTGAGTATTGGTCATTTGATATAGATAAACTAATTTTTTTTAGTTAAGCGTTTTGGGTTACTTACGTTTACTGTTGCACGTTCTCTGAACTCACTGGCCATCTACTCTCTGAGTAAATTTACATAACGAAAATTAAATATTAAATGCTGCTTACATTGCTGCTGCAATGCATTTTTACGTAGCAGCTTCCACTTCTTCCAAGCCCATGTCAGTCTACACACGTAGAAGTTTATGTGCATTTCTTCTACGTAGCCCCAAACAGCTTGCATCATTATCTAGCCGTAACAACCTGCATTTCTACGTAACCCTTAACAACTTTTTTTGGGTTGGGACAGTATTTGTAGCTGTGTAAGATTGGATGCGGCTTGTATTTATATCGCATTCACAATGTTTTTTTTTTCTTTTTCTAGTCAGCATTATAGGGGTGAGGAACTTATATGTTGACCATCAACGGAACTGCATTTTTTTTTTGTGCTGCAGAGATCGTATTTTTGGCCTTGCGAAGTGTGGTTAACGACCACAGCTACGCTGAACGGGTGTTGCGTGTTTGTAGTATCGCGTCAATTAAAGATCCATCAAGCTGGAGGTGTGTCCACTGTACGGATGTTAGAGGTGTGCTTGTGTTGCCACTTAGACTGAGATAATCGATTCTAGCGTTACTGATTTATTATTACCTAACAAAACTCGGTTTAAAATGGTGAATACAGAATAAAAATTATGAAAAAAAAGTTAAGCGAATTAAAATATCAAAATTTGAGACAGACGACTCGAGCGCGCCTCTGGTATCCAGACGCGGGCTTTCCATGCACTGGCCGAAGTGCTACTGGTTCACTTTTTATTTATTTTTTAATGCTGATATTCAAACTACAGCTGAAACCTAGCTAGCACATTAAGTTTTCAGCTACTCGTGATAGACCCTCCGGCATTAATAACATCCTAGGAAACTTGGCAAAACACTCCGTGTATGCTTATTGTATGGATAATACCTATGAACTATTTAATATAATGCATGATTACTTCAATATGGGAATTGTTAGAAAAGAAAGGGCCTTCAGATTTAGATATTCATAAAAACGCTAAGGAAAAAATCCCGAACACCAGTAAGCCGCTAGATGACCAGTGTTACATGCAATATAAATATACGTAAAGCTTATGAGTGTACGCAGTGATAGTGTTGTATTTTTTTTTGTACTGTTTCATTTGTAAACAAAAATCAACTGACGCTGGCCTGTAGCTTGGTATTGCTGGCGTTTAACGAATGAGTTTATGTTATAAACCAGAGTATTAGCTGTTCTGTATTCAACAAAATTTCTGTTTTGAACTTCAGTATTAGCCATTCTTATCTACGATACTCCATATCTGAACATGAGCACTGGCCATAAAAATATAAAAATTATCATATTTTTTTTTCAAAATGTTCATTTCTAGATAGTAGCGTTCTCAGTTCATACAAACGTTCACTCTCGCACAGTTGATGACAGCAAAGATGCACACCATTTGGATAAATGAATTATTCATGGCTGAAAAGTTTATGTGCCGGCAATTTGCATAGGTAATGGAGCACACGTTAAGTAAGTGAGGCAAAGGTTAGCGGGAAGTCCCCTAAATTGCCGGCCTGGGAGTTAGCAAGTCCCTGGCATCCGCAGTCTCCAAATTAGCTGACAAACGCCTGACAGTGCAGAGTGGACTTGTGGGTAGTTGGCCTCTGCCTGAACCTAAAAGTTTAGCACTCATGTTACAGCAGAAATTAAATTGGATAGTAGCATGAGCCTCTGTTAAAACTGGACCTACTATTTTAAGTTTTGTTTACTTTTGATCTAAAATTATTGTAATATTGGCATTAATCTCTGCTCTTTTGCATGAAGTGCACTATAAAAGTGTAGCGCCTTTTAGTCAGCTACATTCCCATTTGATATTACACCTATTGTTTAGTTTCTCTTGATGTCGTATTTGGAACTATAATGCTGACGTTAGTCCGTTGATATATTGATATAGAGTTGAACTTCTATTCTTGTTACAACTGAAGTAAGAATTTTAACACCAATCTGTGGTGATATGCTCGGATAGAAAATTTATGTTTAGCCCATGACTATATTGCAACTGAAGCTAGTCTCTCAGCCCACACTGCTGTTGAAAAGGCATCTACTGTTTTGCTTTTAGTGAAGTTACGCTGAAACTGAAGTTTTAGCGCCCATTTCTGTTGATCACACATCAACTCAGGTACAGTTTTCAGTCACTTCGTGCTGCAGTTAGAACTTCATCGTATCATCAATGCAGTATTACAAAATAAACCTATTACTTAGTTTCCATTCGTGCTGCAGCTGAAACTATAATGTTAGCATCATTCATTATTGAAGGCGTATATAGCTTTCATTCATGTTTGCATCTGAAACTATAACTCTGGAAATAAACATTGCTTCTGGCACGCGAAACGAGCCTGCAGTTTTAACAAAAACTTGATGGAAAGCACACTTATTTGTATTAGTTTTAGCATCTAATTATGTTGATACATGCGCCTATTATGTGAATAGTAATTTATCTCACAGAAAAATAAGCAATTTTAGGATGCACAAACGCTATAGAAAACAATCTTAATTTTTTGTAGTAGTAGAACATACTACAACGTATCTAGTTTAATGGCCCTTATACCAATGTTATGTATGAAAAGTGTAATCTTACCATATACATATTATAACGGATAATACAGTCATATAGGGTTAGCATTCACCCGCGTTTCTTATGAACATCAAAGTAATCCTGCTTTACCAGCTTTAGCCTTTACCAATTTTGCTTATGAACTGGTACGCTCTTGCATATACACCTGGTTTTCGCTATATGCGGGGGACAGACCCAAAAAGCCTGGCATAAACGAAATAGCAAATATCGAATCTACCTACACAACGTTCCCTGACCGCTTCTTTACCTCTCCTAATTTTTAATTTGACACTTTTTAGTAATAATGCTCCACTAAAGCGCTACCAAAATACAACATTAGTAGTATATTGCAGCAATTTGTATGAAAAATATCCTGTAGACAAGAAAAACTAAGATACTGTATAATATATATTAGGGCATTTCCCTAGTTCGCAAATCACATTTTGGCAAATTTTCTCACATAAAGAGAATGTGTTGTCAGTTCCGACCATTCACATAAGAAAGAATTCGCATATAGCCAATTCTCATTTAACGAAAACCGCGTGTAGATTTTTTTTTTAAGGCCAGCCAGAAGTCACAAAAATTACCGGCCTAGGACTTGCAAGTTCTAGGCCTTCTCAGTCTCGAAATTAACTGACAGAAGCTCGACAGTGCGGAGTCTGCTTGTGGTTCTAGAGAAGTCTAGCAGAGCTGTCTCCCTCAAAAAATAACCGAGGGAAAATTGCCGACAAAATGGCCCTTTTAAGCCCTGAATTTTCGAGGGAAATGTGAACTCGAGGTCTCCAGGTTGAAGTTCAGTTAGTAACACTAAAATGAAAGAAGTAAAATTTAGGTGTGGGAGCCTTCGTCGTCTGACTGCGCATCCGAGTCAAAATTTAGTAGATGCTGCAGGCTCTTCCGCAAGAGGAGACATGAGTTATAATGCACACGCAGTGGCTCAGCGTTGCATGGAATAGTGAATTTACGATGACGCACAGTGTAGCTTAAAGTGTTGTAGAATTTAGCTAAGAAAATAAAGTCTTGGCAGGATTTGCGAAGATATTCACACCCACTCGAGTTGAATATGACGAAGTCTAAGGCTATCCGGGTATATACAGTAGATCCGAAACTATTGAATGCTGATAAAGGGAAGATATATATACCGTATATATATAGAGAGAGAGAGAGAGTTGACTCTTTGTAGTGTGAGGACCACAAATTGTTCAGAATGAGATACGCGTAGTAAAATGTAAATCAAGAAAAATAGGAGCATTCGCGAGAATGAGGAAGGTTTGGATAGCGCAGCTAAAGGCATTCGCAGGAAACCTAGAATGGTCATTTAACCTTGTTTCGTGTCTTCCCCTCATCTCCGTTGAAATTGGAGAGCCAATATGACTACCGCACTAACGACTATGGGCGCTGGCACACCAAACGCGTTTCAGCGAGAAGCTGGCAGGCTGGCAGTATTTGAGAAGCACGGAACGCATTGGGGCACGTGCACCGAACAGCGGCAGTTTAGCAGGCAGCTGCCGTCCAGAGCAACCAGCGGTGCCGGCGGGCGGTGCGACCGATTCCTGCTCTAACTGCTGCTGTGTGCCTTGCCAGACGTGCGATACAGGGATGCCACTCATTGGGCATTTTCTCCAGATCTTGGGATTTTGAGAGGGTTCCAGGAATTTTCAGACCAATTTGGAAAATTTTTCTAAGCCTAATACCTAAAAATTACGTAAATAATTAACTGCTACCTCATTCATTGAGATAAGCATGAAGTTTTTATTTCTATTCTTTTATAACTATCTGCGAAATTTTCTTAAGATCTGGGAAAATCTACAACTCTCATTCGGGGAATTTGAAAAACTCTTGAGTTTCATCGCTGGACTACGATCAGAGTCCACCAGGACGTTGGTCGCAGAAGTTCTGCGTCCGGCGCGCACTGCTGTTCAGTGTTGCCAAATGAAATTCAGACTTACTTGCAAAATCGCTGTAGAAAAAAAAACAGTATCTAGTTAGAAAGAAAGACGGAAAAGATTATGATCCACCAATTTCTTTATTGCTGAATTACAGTTCCACTGCAATTTCCTTATAAATGACAGACAAGCTGTGCATTCTGTACGGGGGCTATGATCGTCTTGTCATAAAAATCCATCAATCCAATTTTGTCGATGGCAATTTTTGGTAGTTTGAAGTTTTTGTAACATTTGTTATGCCTCTTTAGGCCATATTTTACAGTAAGAATAGCTGATAGCATAGGCAGTTACATTTTGTTTCTATCCTTATTTTTTACGGCGTTCATGCTGCTGAATAACGCTCGACGTCGGCTTCCGCCGGAACAACAAAAAAAAAAACAATGATTTGTAAATAGTGATTTCATTAGATTCATTCAGTAACCAGCTAAATTTGCAATCAGTATTTAAATTTTCACTGAAATAAGGAATTAGATCTATAACATTCTCCACTACGTTTGCACACATAGTGCGATGTATCACTGCTTTAGTATCGGATTTGGTATTTTTTGCACAAGTCGTCCAGATGATCACAGGAACTGAATGTTGCATGGCAGCAAATATACATGGCTGACTTGACTTCCACCTTAGTTGTAGTTGTCTCATCTTTTTCAACAATGTATATAACTCGTAAAAGAAGGACTCTGACATGGACTGGCGAATTTGTAATTTTTGTTGAACTTTTGAGGGTACTTCGCTTAATCTTTACTCATTGCGAGGCGAAGGACACGCTGAATTACTTAATAAGTTCAACCGGCACTAAGAATAAGGGTCATATTATAAGAGATATGACATTGACTTAATAGATCCTGCGTAAACAAATGACGCGAAGGCGATAACTCGATCTGTCTCACAATAAACGAATGTAATATATCTTGATACGGTCGATAGAGTTACAATTTCCCTGCAATGCTGCAACAATCAACGAATGAAACTTTTATCGCAATTGTGCCTAACGTTGTGTCAATAACATTAAATTCGGAATATAGTATTGGATAAGTCAGAAAAATGTCACAAATGCTAAAAATTTAAAGTTCCTGTTTTTTCATGCTAAATGCTAAACCAATCTTTGGATGCTAAACCTCCCAAAATTCTAAATCTAATATAAAAATGCTAAATTGGCAACACTGCAAAGCTGCAATTTTGCACCTGCTATACTACTCGTGGTGTGTAAGGCATACTGCCTGCCTGACAGCCTGCTCGCCTGCCAGCTCAACTGCGTTTGGTGTGCCAGTGCCCTAATGCGTTACTGCCCTAATATTAGGTATACAATTCATATATAATGCTAAGCGGCGCTATAGAAGTATTGCGTGGAAATTGTAGGTGCTCAGATTTTACAATTATCGCTTGTGCTACATTCTGACGAAAACATTAGGCTCCTCTCTTCAGATACCAAGCTCGTGATAATCAATGGCTTTTTAATATCGTCATCACTCACCGGATATGAGACAAGCGTAAAGGAGACAGTAACTAAGTTCATAATCATGAAAATAAACTGGTATCATAGTATCCGTGAGAATAAGTTGAGAAGGAAGAGGGGTCAGCGTAGAGTGGTGGAGAACACCAGGTATCACAGGTGATGACATGTGGTGATGATAGTGGAGAGCAGATTGTGACAGGTGGTGACGATAGTGGAGAACAGATGGTGACAGGTGGTGACGATAGTGGAGAACAGATGGTGACAGGTGGTGACGATAGTGGAGAACAGATGGTGACAGGTGGTGACGATAGTGGAAAACAGATGGTGACAGGTGGTGACGATAGTGGAGAACAGATGGTGACAGGTGGTGACGATAGTGGAGAATAAATGGTGACAGATGGTGACGATAGTGGAGAACAGATGGTAACAGGGGGTGACAATAGTAGAGAACAAATGGCCACTGCAAACTTGGAATGGAAACAGAGAAGTATCGAGAAGAACTGGAAGGCCTAAAGTTGTCTTGACCAGAACAATGGAGAGAGATATGACAAAAAAAGGCCTTAAGGCTAAAAAGATAAAAAAATCTGTGCTGGATAGAGAGCGTTGGAGGGAGTACGTGGCTGTCCTGTGCGCTGAACAAAGTTTGCAGAGCGTTAACTATGTTAGCAAGTTCCATTAGAATGTTTTCTTTTACTACCATCTAGCTTTCACTGTACAGTGGCGTAGGTACTGATAATTACTGCATCATCAAAGACTTGGACTATTAATGCTGTGGAACCTCCTATGGAATTAACTACCATTAACTGTACCGTGGCGGGCTCGCTCGTAATTTTTGTTGCATCAAAATTCAAAATTTTTATGTAATGGAAACTCTATTATGAACCAACTGCTCTTCAGGGTACCTAGATGCAGAACTAATATTGATTCTGAAATTTAAAACGCAGGCGTCATAGGCGGCCGTAAATGACTACTGTGGCACCGTTTCATTGTTCATGGTCGCATCTATGGTTACGCAATGCAATCAAAGATACATTGCACATATTTGCTTCATTTTAATGTTGAGTATTTTGCAATGAGATGAACGAGAACGTTTGTGGCCTAAAACTGCCACCCAAATGAGTTTTTATTTTTTATCTTCATTAGAAAGTTTCTGTCAAATGTAACCCTTGTTCTCGATTTGGGATTAATGCGGATATCTGTTATACTGGTAATTAAGGACAAGGCATTGTAGGCCCTTGAATCGTAACAGAAGTGAACTGTTAAGGGGATATAAAGGTTTAATGCTAATGCACAAAAGTCTTAACAATGTTGTTTGATAGCAGAAGATAACAGCTTACGGCTCCAGACATTACCGCCAGGACTGGCCATTCGACAACAGCTGTCTATTTATGTTAAAATTACCAATTGAAACAAAACTGTCACAGTAAACCAGCCTGCCATTAGGGCCAAAACTGTTTTTGTTGGTCAACAACTGTCTATTTGTGCTAAACTTACCAATTAATAGGAAACTGTCACGGGTATAAATTATGTGTAAGGAACCCTACTTGCGGAGAGTCACGCTTGTCAAACATTTACAGCTGTAAATCCATGAGAGCGATGTCATATTTTATTACTAGCGAATACGACGAAATACGTGCAGTAATTAGTATGACAGAAAATTCAGGGCATAGTAATAATTTATTCATTCTCTTCACTAACGTTAGACTGAAGACGACCTCGCTAGCCACGCGCTCCGACCGCACATTATATTTTTTGTAATGACTGTCGAATTATTCAAAGTTCATCATTTCAGAAATGTCAGCTAAAAAAATTTAATTTATCTGCGAGTAAGATGCATTTAGCTGAGGATCAGGTCTTGCTGGCTAGCCATAAGTTGCCAACCCATGAAATTAAAAAACTACAGCGCTCACTGAAACTCGCAACCCGCAGCGTATAGCACTACATTACGCTGCAACATTTTAGATAAGATAGCTGGCAGTAAACACTAAACAGACCAACAGGCCCATTCCTAGATCGAGAGCCGCCGGGACCAAGCCATCTATGAACTATTGCCATTACGTCAGTATCATTTGAATGCATTGACACGTACTGAGCCCTCATGTAGCGCAGATATTTTCCCCCTGACTCGGGATGTGTGTACCCTCATCGTGTCGTCTCCAGCCTTGCTTCAGCTTAGCTTCCGTAGACGGCATAAAAATAAGTTTGATAAGAGTATGCGCTTCAGCACCGAAGATGTCGATTATATGATTGCCAGCTTGAAGTAGTAAAACTGAAATGTTGATATTAGGTCCCAAATCAAAATTTCATCCACACCAACATTGGGCATTAGCGACATGGTGTCTATTCGTTCCAGCGAAAACTGTGCGCTAAGTCGCAACTTTCATAAACACCAAAGCTGCCTGTGTCTTTCCCTTCCCCTTTTCGGAAAAAAATGATGTCCAGTAGCCACAAATTTGCCCATTAAAGCTGAAAAAGTTCTGTCATTTAATATGAAGTTTATTAACCCCCAATATTTATCCATTAACGTCAAAGACTGTTCATGTAACCACGTAACAATTAACTCACTTGAAGACAACGGCTCCATTGACGCTAAGGCTTTTTTAAATATCTACTAGTTTCCTATCAACGATAAATCTGCCAATTGTCGTTGTCAAAAACTGATCATGTATTCACGACAAATTTGTCCATTAACGCTAAAGCTTTCCATACATATCCTCAATTTCAGTCAATTATGTACAGAATAACCCATTTATGACACCCAACATTTTTCCGGCATTCCCTTTGAAACTGACCGTCTAATTTCAAAAATTGACCATTGATGCCGAAACTCATCTCGAACCTCCCCTAAAATTGCCCGCTTGAGTTAAAACTGCGCATTGACGCCGAAACTGTCCATTAATATCCCAGCGCACAACAGTTGCCGGGTTGCCAGGGCAATTAAAACGTAGTATCTACATTGGCCACTGACTAAATATCATAATTAAAGTATTTTCTCATTAGTAGCTACTCATAAAATTACACGGGTGCCTCAGCGCCTGTAATAAAATGCCTTCGCTACGACCGCGGCCAAAAATTCGTAATTAGCTAATTGCGTACGAAGCAATTGGAGGCGCGCACCAATGGAGCCATCGCGAAAATTTCGTTATGTCATTTGGCGAAATCGCAAAAAGCTTCCATTTGCAGGGAAATTAGTTTGCCAAGGCGAAAAATGCGCTTGCCGATGCAATGTTTTCGACGCTCTCTGTCGCATGCGGTTGATGTTGGACAAAAGGTTTATTGATGTAGAGCTACGGAACAGGCGTGTGCTTTGATGGTGGTCTTTCCAAGTGTTGAAGAGCATTCAAAGTAAAAGTACATATGTTCAGCAATAGTACATCAAGAACGTGTTCTAATTTGCTCTAAATTTATGGCTCATTAAGTTTACGGATTACACAATATACATTGAGCTAATGAAGAGCTCGCTATGAAGAAACCAAATGGCACTCTGATATATACCGTACTTGATATGTACTCTTAGCTATTTCGTAAAGGTTCATAACTATACCCAGTAATGCTAATGGAGAACGTTTTTTGAATAAGAAGAAACACAAAGTGCACCGGATTCACGCCATATACGAGGGCAACATAATGGGGAAATTCGTGAACGTCCATTCAGTTTACAGTATGTGTATAAGAGGACCTATCTTCCATCTTTATAAGTTACGCGTTAGATGCAACACTATGCTCTGTACTTTTTCATTGTTTTCATAGTTTTAATGGACACAAGTTCTTCATGCATATAGTAAAATCCACAGTTGTAGGGAGCGTATGGTTTTCTCGCAACCAGAGACATTCAATAAGAGGAATGACACTAAAAAAATGCGTTTCAGCACACAAACAGTGTATCTTCAAAGCACGAAACTTATTTTCAGTACACAAAAGCTGAAGTCCTTCTGGCTGATACCGCACCAATGTTATATTCTTTTTTGAGAGAATTTCTTCAATCTCACCGGCTAAACACACGATATTTCTTCACTCTAAGGAAGAAAATACATGGAGCACCACGCAAAAACTACAGCTTCAGTATTATATCACCACTGCTTTTCCGTTCTTTTGAGATGTTGCTTCAATCTCGGCCACCAAATACATGGACCAGCAATCTCTTGGAATCATTGTTTTCCTGTCAGGATGCACAAAATAAATGACCACCTCAAAGAAAGACTTACTCGACGGAACAACATTTCAGTCTCCCCAAGAAAGGGCCAAGAAAGACACGTGTTATTCGCCATCGCACAGATGGAAAAATCAAATTTTGCGAAAGTTTTCTGATTGTTGGAAGTCATCAATTTACTTTCGGACAGCAGAGTCCGTTACTTTAATTAAATTTTAGTAACCCAGTGATATAAAAAAAATATGGTGGCCGTCGTAGATCTTCCTGTTCGAGTCGACACAACGTGATGCGTGTCATCCGAGTCACTTAAAAAAAAAAAAATCTTATTTCTCTATGCAGATAAGTTGACGACTAATTTTAGCTTCTACATGTTTCATACTAATCTCGAACGAACTTTTGAATCCCCCTGTATTATCGAACAAGAAAACATATTTATATTTTTTGCCTATTACAGTATTAATCAATGTTGAAAATTTCAAAAACTGGCATCTTTCCATGCTGCAGGTAAATCTTTAATGTCACTAACCAATTATTCATGTATCAAAAAACACACTCTTTGGACACTGCTTCAAAAACAATAACATTAAGCGCAGCGTCTTTACTTGGGGCAAAGACTTACAATTTCAGTGTTTACCGGTAATCTTGAAAAATACATAATAATATCCGCATTCGTCAAAGAAACAGATTTCATGACCATAGCCTTCATAGACATTTTCAATATACCTCTAAACTTCAACATCCATTTATAAGAAAATGCGGCAGATGACCCTTGGTTTTATCATTCAGCACATCTATGATGCTGCTGACCTCTTAATTTTTAACACGTCTTCATTCTACTATTTTTGCCGGGTAAATTAAACAAAAGCCAGTGCCACCATCTGTAGGAATTCATCACGTGGGAAGCCGTAAACACGTTCCTGTCTTTCAGGAGAAGCCATAACCTGTCTCTTTGACAGACACCTCATAATTGTTTGGCCTCTATATAGCACGGAGATACATTCACTACCATGCAGGGCTGTGTGCGGGGACGCATGCATCTCCAGCTGTCTGTTGGGTATTCACAGGACTAAACTCGTGTTGAAACTGTCCGGACATAACCACTGATTTCCTACGTAGTCCAGGCTCTAAGGGGGATGGGGGGTTCCTGTGTACATTTCTTTGTCACGGCTCTACCATGTATTTTCCTATTCCATATGATGAGTACATTACAAAAAACAAAGTTGGGTAGAACTTCCGCAACTGGTACTGGGGCAAAATTATTAATTGTGGGCCGATTGTTCTGAAACTTGTGCAGGATATGTATTTTTTTGAAAAAAAAACTATTCTGTTAATACAACTTTATTGATTTAGGCCTTGGTTTTTGAGATAATGGGGTTCAGATATATGTATATTTTGGAAAGTTAAAACGAATAGAACTAAATGAGTCTTGATGCTAGAGTAAAAACATTGGCAGTTTAGGAAACCTTTAAATATTCCTAACAAACCTATAGAGCTGGATTCTCCATTTTTGCCTTCACAGGTGAATTTTCCAATTTCTATTTCGTTGCGATCGCTAACTAAAATATTGAAAAAAAAAATAATTAAGGGATTCGGTTTTGAGTTGCAATAAAAAAATATTACGAGGCAGAAATGGATAATCCAGCTCTATAGTTTTGTTAGGAATATTTCAAAGATTCCAAAACTGTCGTTGTTTTTATTCTATAGCATGAAAACTCACTGAGTTCTATCCGTTTAAAGTTTCCAAAATATACATATATATTTATAAATAAACCCCATTATTTCAAAAATTATTGCCTAAATAAAAAAAATGTTGGAAAAAAATACGTTTCTGCTTCAAAAGTACATATTTTGCGCAAGTTTCAGTACAATCGGTCCACAGTTGATAATTTTGCCCCCCCCCCATGCTCCCCCCTCAAAAATGTAACAGTCGCGAAAGTTCTACCCAACTTTTTTTAAAGTCCTCATCATATGGAATAGGAAAATACATGGTAGAGCCGTGAAAGAAAAACGTATACAGGCACCCCCCCCCCCCCTAGAGCCTGGATTAACGTGCGCTGTGCTGCTGTTTTGACAAGATAAAATATAATTAAGTAGGGGGGGGGTGGAAGGAGGCACTGGGACGACATTACTGGAACTCATTAGTTATATTCGTAACGATTGGTGTTGTCTTTAAATTATGACAACTGTTTGTATGATGGTTGCCGTCGAAGGTATATTGATTACTGTAGTGCTTAAAGTGCTTACCGCGGTGTTGTAACGAACACCATCATGTTATGATTAATACCGTAGAGTTTAGGCGTAATAATTGCCACTGAGTTATTTCTATTGCTTACCGGTTTATTATGAGAAAAGTCGAGCAAATAATAACTGCCAATTTGCTTATAATGATTATCATCGTATTTTTGTTCATGAAATGTTTTAAAGGCGACTGTTTAAAGTCGCAAATAGAATGTTTAGAAAGTTTTACAGCCACATCAATGCGTTGAAAATAATCAAATCTAGCGTCAAAACTGAAGATCTAACAAAAGAACACGAATCGGTTCACAAATATCAGCAAATCTTCACCTCAGAATTCCGTTTTAATTCTGGCATCTTCATTTTGTAACGTTATGTATTTCACAAAACTGCTACTGTTTGTCAATCATACTCATTTCAGGCGAGTCAGTGTTGTTGCCAACCGTTTACTGTACATTATATCATTATATATATGATAAATTTATGATTTACCGTCATTGCCAGTTTTTAGAAATCATACTAGGGTCTATTGGAGTACACAAAACTCGGTGTCAGGATATGCACTGGCAGACACGATAGACAAACCCCACCTGTAGCACAGGACAACCTCCCAACATAATAGTCGGAGCCCGCTCTGAACTCAAGCAAACAGACACACACTAGACACCCATAGGCTTACGATTGCACTAAAGAGAGCAGCAGTTCTAATGCTACTGCATTTTAAAATCATTTAGGCTGTAGATTCTAAAAACCATAGGTTAGCCAGAAAAACTAGCATACACTCGTCTCTGCAGGTGTCCTTGCGTTTCTTTTTACGTTGGAATACACTTGAGTAGCTTGGACTAGCTGGCTAAATTCACTAATTTTTTTCTGTTTCGGAAGCCGAATTAAGGCCTGTCTTAAGCGTGCAAGTGAAACAAAAGAACTTTTCTAGACGCTGTTTTGAGTTGTAAGGTGAGAAACTCGAACGCTAAAAGTAGTAAATGCCCGTTTTAAAAAAAAACTTGCTTCAAATAATTATGACACTCATTAGGCCAAAGTCGATTGATTTATTTCTATATGATAAGTGCATCACATATAAAACAGAGATATCTTGGCAACGTCATCTTCTGTTGCAGGAGTGATTTTTATTTTTTGAAATTAATTTCAACAAATGTGTGTAGTTTTTTAAAGTAGTAATTTGCTTAGAATGAACCATTCAGGTTCTCCCATGCATGTTTACATCTACTGTTCCAGTCACATCATCTATTACTGCTATTTGTTGATTTTGTACGGCAAATGTGCATCTCATAAAGCAGTACTGTAATTTGGTAATGATGAATCGCTTTAAAGTTAGTTACGCTTATATTTTTATATATTGTTGCAGTCACTTCTTCTAGTAACTATTTCTTAATTTTTTGGGACAAATATTTATTTCATAACTCCTGCAACTTACCTACAGTTGAATATCAGCCTCACGCTTATGTTCTCCCCAACTGTTTCAGTCGTTTATCTATTTATTATTCATTCAACTCATTCAGCATTTTCGTATCCCCTTATGTTGCGATTTGCCAACAATAAAATATCTGAGCAATGCCATCCTCTTACGGTACAATTTTCTGGCAAAAAAATGCATCTAGCGCAGCTCTAAGTCGTCAGTAATCGATTATTGGAGACTATGACTACGAAATGAACGCCTAAATATCTTATTTACAGCTGCTCTGTATAGGCAGTAAATAACCGCAACCCCAATACTCTCGTCGCTATCGAGTAGCCCTTAAATCATAGGAATTGTTCCTTTTTGGGGCACATCTTCCGTCTTAGGTTATTTCTGTACATCGCTCTTATACTTCGCAGCAATATCAGAAAAAAATATGCATATTATAACTCAACGTATCTTTCCCCATCTGGGTATTACAACACTTACTTACATCTCAAAAAAGTATTACAAGTAAATATGATTGCTCTGCCTACGTCGGTTTCGAAATATCTTTTGCACAGCAGAAACAAGAACAAATATTCACGACAGCTGAGTATTTCATTCGAGTGGAACCATTCATTTCTTCACCTAAATCATGATGACAAATGTAGCTGCTATGTTACGATACACCTTTGGAGCAAAACAGAAAAAAATACAAATATATAGGATTCTACGCCTATATGTATGTTTAAGAACATGGTGAGCTTCAGTTAGAACATAATAAAAATAATTACAACTGCTAACCGTATGTGTGTCGGATATATAGCTTATGCCATAGAGAAATACATGCAAGATCCACACTAGGCTCCAAGTAATTATGTTCCAACAGAGAAGCATAAAGTGTGAAATCTAGAATGTAGGAGGCAATTTCTTTGGAAGTTATTGCAGAACAGTGTAATACTGGCAAAGTTATTAGCCTGTACTTTTTATTTATGTACAAACGCGTTTCTATTTAAAGGATTAGCGAGTGCCGAGCATGAGAAAAGTTCTTTAAATCTCGTTTGGCATACATAAAGTTCAACTACGAATTTTGCTATTTTTTTCTTTTAAAATATCGTATAATGGCATCAGGTTAGCTGTTGCTTTAGCCAAAAATTTTCTAATAATTTTTGGTTCATTTTACACCTAACATTTTCATAAAACACTATTTAGTTCAGTGGAAAAACTCCTAATCATCCTCATCTTATTTGTCATGTTAGGAAATTACTTAAGACGGGGCCACTTGAGAGCCATATAACATTATATTTACATATACAACAATAGACAACTTCTGCAGCACATGTGGCAAGTCTAATGAAATTCGTGAAGAAACAAAGAAGAAGAACGTGAAAAAAGTGCCTCTCAAATTAGGAGGTAAGCACTGATTATGATGTTGTCATGCAGGAGGTTAGCACAAACTACGATGTTGCCATGCAACGTTTTAGGCGTCAAGTCAGAATGCACTTAAGGGTGTGACGGCGCAAAGAAAAAGGCTAGACTGAATATAAGACTGTGCCATTATCAAACCCATAGTTGACTGTAGACATTATTTGTTTCACAAGAAAATACCTAAGGACATATTGTAACCAGCCAAATATTTGAAGCAATAAAAGTTGCTGTCAATAGAGGTGGATTTATGGACAGGGCACTGCTTTCTGTGCATTGTTCTGAGTATATCAGTCAGTCCTAAAGAGGTTTGTACGATTCGCAGTCAATAATTCACCTGAAGATCGAACTTAAGAGATGACTTTTCTAACTTCGTTTGATGCAATTCACGATCTCAAAATTATTTCACTATTTGAGGAACACTCAGTAATGTCCTCAAAACTCCTTAGCTATAGTTATAGTTGGCGCAGTTTATCGTTGGTCCAAAATAAATTAACAAGTTAGCTGGATGCAATTTACACTCTCAAAATTCACATAAATATGATGCAGCTGAAAAAAGTCAAACACTGAAAAAGTTCACTTATCTGTATGTTAATTCCTATTTTCAACAGCATAATCGTTTCATCATCTTTCATTGTTTCCAAATGCATATCGATATTCAGAAATTCGTTTGAGATGTAAAGAATTTCTTACCTCCAGAGATGACAATCCGAAAGCTGTTAAGCAATAAGTTGATATATTCCTATGGCACATACAATAGTTAACGGAGAAATGCCTTTGATTTGCAAATAAGGAAAGAGCTAATATGGTAACAAACCTCGGATAGATCAACGCAAATAGTGACAAAAGTTAGATATTGGCCGCTTTGATGTCTTTAATATCAAAGTAAATAATTAATTAATGTTTTAACTTCAAAATAACTTTTCAGTTCACTTTCAAATACTAATTTTTCTATAAATATTCATGTTTAGTAAATGTGAACAACGAAGGGTTGAACTCGTATTCAGAATAGGAACTGAAGTCTTGCGTGTATTTAATATTTTTTTTTCACTGTAGCCGAGCGCAACAGAATTCCAAGACATAGTAGTCGTGTGACATGCAACCGCACGCAACAGAGTTCCGATACTTAGAAACAGTGACAGCTTTGCCGCCGTAGGCTACAAAATTCTGAAATTTAGAAACCATGACCACTTTAAGAACGATTGCACAGTAACCATGTGATATTACAATCATTTGAATTAGAAGGATCACAACACAACAGGTTTACTTTAAATTACTGAGCTGAAGTTCTAAATGAGGCTAGAATTTCACGGCAGCAGACAGAGAATTCTCTATCACGGAAAGACTATATTCATCATTAAAGAGTTAACTCTAAACCGAAGTCTAACTAGATACACTTTTAAATGGAAAATATGAACTTGCTGTTATTATTATTATTATTTCATCACACCAGACTGGCGATGTGGGAACGGAGAAACTCCATGAGCTTAACAAACCCCCACGCAAGAAAACAAAAGAATGAAAAAAAAAAAAGATCCAAGATCACAGAAAAGCTCTGTGAATAGATCGTTGAGAGCTGCCAATACCCGCACCAGCAAAGACAGAGCCATCAAGACCTTTCCAAACATCCACACACAATGGAAAAAAAGAACGGGAATACTGGCCCGTACGGCATCGTAACGGTTTCAAGGCCAACTCATGAAGAGCACCAGTACGCCGAGTATACCTCACCCGAACAAATGGATCCGGAAGAAACTCAGACAGTGGATGATTGGGGCAGTTATAGATTTTATACAAAAAATAGACCCCGCCGACTCTGCGACGATGCGCCAGATCACAAGGCACAATACAATCCAGCATGAACGCACATCGACGAACCACTTTGTCAAGCAAACGCAGATGAGTACAAAATCTAGACTATGATGTATTTAATTGATTCATACTTGAGACTAGCTCATTTCTGTCTCAACAGCATATAAGTTAATCCACAAAGTGCTTAATTTACTCGAGATTGCGATCCCTCATCATTTGGCTATGCCCTTCATTAACCCTCACTACACTGTTGTGAATCCTTAGACTTACGTTAGTCTTCGCTGATAATTAATTGTTCAAATACGCCGTTGTTTGTTTCAACAGCGGTTAATTTCACGGCTCTCTCAATTCTACATAGTTCATTAGAAATTTAAAGAGATTCCAGACACTTCACACTAGTGACACTTACTGAAGTCAATTGACTTGACGTCTAGCATTTAAACACGTCTTTTGGTACACAGACAATGACACGATCAAACATTAGGACGATTAGCTGAGGGAACACCTTCAACAGACAGCCGTGTGAACAGACCTGTGTACGGTGAATGTAAAACTAGTGACCGTTGGGCAACTTTTGATGTCAAGCACCCTGCGTCTCGCCTGAATTTTTAAATAACGCAATACCGATTCTAACCTTTTACGCGCCACAACCAGGCGTCAATGACGCATTCATGCCATTAGCTAAATACATCTACTACCGAGGCTCACTTTGTAAATGCACGCTCGTCGTGATCAGCGGCCGGTCAGTTTGCACGTCGTTCATAGTACTACCGTATCTATGCTACGGACTACGCGCGAGTTACACATCCTCCCACCAAGTGAGTGTTAGTTTGTATTGCGTGGCCTCGGTATAAGACGAAATTTACAAAAAAGAGTCAAGGTGACATTGATCACCGTCAAAAAGCAAAAAAAAAAAAAAATATGCATTAATGTACAGTATGTCGAGAGATGCGTCTGGGGAACACCTCCCTCGAGCACTCCTCCTACTCGTCTCCTCTACGCGAGTAGAGGAGACTGCAGCAGACGGTTTCAATATAATTATATCGTCGAGGACACTTCACATGTTAACTGAGTACCCTTGCCGTACGGCGTTATGAACCTAATGGAATTTACAAGATAAATATATTAGATCTAACCTTCAACTCTCCAAAAGTAGCACTTCGGTATAATACGTTTTTAAATATATAGAGGGGGAATTACAACTGCCCTGATTATGCGAAGCTCTACGTCTTGCTTAATTTTACTATTTTTTTATTATGAATGACTAGAAAAACAGCTGCTTTCATACGGACAGCATTTATTTCTGTACAATTGTATTAGCATCACATTTATGCCGGGGACAGACCGGAGCAGCAAGCGACGCAATGCGATTTTTCCGGGAGTCGTGTAGCAACAATGCACGGATGTCGCGAGGCATCGCAGTTGCGGCGGTGGGGACAGCAGACTGCTGTACCCTCCTTTACATTTTGTCGTGCAACAAATTTGTCGCGTTGCACGTCGCTTGTCTCGTCAGTGTGGCGGCGGCCTTACTGTTTCTGAAAATATCCACATCTGCCAATTTTTTGTCAATAACGTATTGAAGCAATCTACACGAGAAATCCCTAACTGGATTAAGTAAAAGACTTCTTTCTTTTCCTTAAAGTACACTGTAAATCAATTGGCAGAAGGCCTGCTTCCGTTTGCATCTAAGGGTCATACTCAGAGTACGCCAAGTCGAGGGCATAATTAAGTCGCTTCCATTTTGGGTCTAACGCCCTTGCGAGTAATCCCTAATTAGTTGCGTGTCTCGTCTCCATCGAGTTCCCAAGGGCACTTTTGTTCCTTGTCTAAATGATGATTACGATAGCTAAGCGACGTACGTACGTGCAGACGACATCATTACAGTTCTCTTAGTCTAACTGCGTGAATGAGTTCAATAATAGACGAGTGTCTGCTGCGAGAAGGTTCGCTTCCTTGACGACTGTGTAATACTGCGCGGTTGGTAATTCGGCTTTCGAGTGTGTCGAATGGCCGAGTGTTGGCGAATAAGAAAACCGCGAGGGATAACCCTGCTGCTGTTAATAACCAAGTTGTATGTGGCGGATAACCAAAGTGCAGCGAATGATCAGATGATGGCGAATAAAAAAGCAGTAGTTGCGAATAACCAGATCGATGCTATCGAATTACGAAGCCGTAGCGGGTAACCAAGCTGTGGCTAATAACCACGTTGCAGTGACTAGCCAAGCCGTGGTATCAACTTACTAAGTCGTAGCCAATAACCAACTCGCGGACACAACTAAGCCATGGTGAATAACTGAGCCATGTTGAATAACCAAGCCATAGCGAATAATAGTGCCATGGCGCATAACCAAGTCGTGGCGAATAATCTAGCCTGATCAGAGCTGTAAATGAGCTTTCTGAATGCAAGGCGATTCGTTGCCTGATCTCATAGCCGAAATTTGATTGGCTATCCTATTATGAATTCGCCGAGCAAGTAAGTGGGATTCGGAGGCAGTCGTCGCATTAAACAAGGACAGGTCGACGGCTGATCCGAGGTAAAGCGAGATCGTTAAACTTCAGTCAAGTGTCTCATGTGACACTAAATGTATTTGCATTACCACTGAGTTCTTATCTGATAACGATGAAGCTTTTCTACCCGTATTATTTGTAGGTAAAACAACAAGCGTTTCTTTTGTAACCATAAGTGTGAGTGCATTATCACTGAATTCTTATCTAATCATGAAGAAATATTTGCCACGTTCAGTAATAGTTAGCAAAACTATGACACCAACTGCAAAAGCATGCAACCTCAATGAAATTTTATATGAGTTGTAATGGTAGTAGTAGTAGTAGTAGTAATGTAAGAGTTGAACCACCCTAGATGATTCTTATCTGATACTGATGAGCCTTTGCTGCGTTTAATTTAGTGAAGGACAAAATTGCGAATATAGGAGTTCCATGTGCCACCAAATGCAGATGCGGCACAGTTAATTAGATACTTGGTGATGAAGAACCCGCGCTGCCTTTGCTGGTGGAGGAACAATTAACGCTACATGCAAATGTGATCATGCAGAACCTTTGCCGCCTGTCATGATGATGGTAAAATTGTAGAAGATGCTTCCTGTGCTATCAAATGCAAATGTCGTGCCACTAAATTTAGATGCAATGATTACGATGTACGTTTACTACCTTTAATATTGAGTGGCAAAAGAGTGGGCAAATACCTGACTACAGCACTTGATTGTATGATCGAAAAGCCTCAAACTCTTCCCTCCAGGCGGTCAAAGTGAGTGGTGTTTAAGTTCCACCCTCTTGAAGCCTACCCAACTCTATGCGACATGAGATGTGCAAGTATTACCGCTAAATTCATAAGCGAAATTGAAAAATAAATTACTGCAGCATAATGATAAAGATAAAATAACACGGTATGTGATTACCAAAGACCTATCCCGCCTTGAATAATGGTGGGCAAAATTGTGGAGAATACTTGCTGTGCAACTACACACAAAAGTACGACCACTATGCTTGGATGCTATAGAAAGAACGTACGCTGCTTTACTATGTAAAAGCGTGGGGAGGGGGTAAATTTTTCATTCAAGATGAACGTGATACAGAGAAAAGTTTGCTGTCGTCTCTAATGAAAAATAGAATCACTGCCAAAACATCTAGGTGTGCTCACGAAGAACGTACGTATTTTGCCTATGCTAGTGAAACTTAATAAAAACTTGACTGTAAATACTGATTTGGCAATAAACAACATTTGCTTCCCTAAATAACGGGGGACAAAATAGCAGAGAACAATTGATAAGCTGTTAAATATTTCCTCCTTTCAGTATAGGTTCAGTGCCAAAATTTTCAAGATATTCCTACTCGGAGCTGAAACGTATATTTTTATTTTGCCTATTGATTCACAAGGACTGTACTTTTGAACAGACACATTGTAGCTTCATTACTTTGGGCTATAGTATCGTCGTGGTAAACTGCAGGCATCGGGTTCAAGTTCTAACTTGAACCCCAGTTTGTTTCAAATGAACGCAGTGGTTGATAGACGTATGAGCTCCCTATCTGGGTAAGTCAGATAAGGCATTATACACTCGCAGACTTACAAACAATTCAATTAGTTTCAGAAAACTCAATATAACATTCGACAGTAATCATTGCATTACAACAGCTTCGTTATACAGACACGCCTTGCATCAAACACCGTAAGTGTTCTCTAATTGTGCGTAACAACTGGAGCAACACGGCGCTGGAGCGGCAGAGTCAGGAGCAGGAGAAATAGACGTGCCAACGTACTCAGCAACTATCATGCACGTCAATCATGTTGTGACGTGGCCATTTCGTGACTGGCGTCAGGATAGCTGCACTGCAATGGACCTGTCTTGTTCACGGAAGTGTATCATGTGCAAATAAAAGTTAGTGAGCGACAGGTTTTGGTGGCTAGTTCGAGACTAGAACTTGTGCAGAAGGCATTAAATTGGAGGTGAATCTTCTTCTGGAGCAGTGGTATGTGTGACAGATATGGTGAACGAGCATAGAGGATTTTGGGAAAAGTGGCATCAAGACGAGTTTGTAAGAAATTTTGTGACTTGTAGCGATTCGCAATTAGTATATGGTGTGGTTGAAAGAAACAAGATCAAGGACGTAAAAAAGTGGTGCAAATGCTTCTCCATTGACCTTCAATGGTGTTATAAATAATAGTGATAGGAATGGCACCTAGTCTAGGGGAAGGCTTATCGTTCTAGAAAGTAGTATAGAAGGAATAAAGTTTCAAGTAAACATTTAGTACGCATGAAACTGATGGCATGGCGATATTAAGATACAAACTTAAATTGAAGATGTAATACACTACTGCAGCAGGCAATAATTACAATATTTCGAAGTATTTTTTCGACAAACTTGTGCGAAAAATAGGACATGGACGTGATAAAAAATAATTACGTGACTAACGTGACTAAATTCAGCGCTTTATAACGAAAAATGTAAAAGACATCAATGCACAAAAATAATGATAAAGAAGGCAAGACTTTCTAGTAATAGTTTGAATAAATAAGATAATAATAATAACTAGAAATCCATTAAAAGTATACAACACATGCCCTGCAGGAATAAGAAACTTAGCATTTTTTTTAATGGAAATGAAAAACAAATTGTGCTTAATTAACAAAAAACCAGATAGTGCGCGGAATAAATGTAGGGAAATTTTTTTACTTGCTTATTAATTTCCCAACAGCTAAGTGACAAAGCAGACGTGTTAGCATGCCCTGCAACGATTGCTAGACGTAAATGTATAATTTTCTTAAAATAAAGAGCAAGGCGAAAATCGCTAATCGTAAAGTCATTTTAATAAGATACTTGAACTCATCATTTGATAAAATTGAGCGCTCGGGCAAACAGCATTCAGTAAATGCTTTGTAACGAGAGTTTCTAAACTCCAGTTACCAAGCCACCATAGAGTATTGTGGGAAACTTGGCAAGTTATTTAAGACAACCAAGAAGCATTCAATGCATGTCACATTACAAACTTTTGACTTCCTTACCTGCACTACACATAACTTACCTTACCTATTACTGTAAGCACAACTGTTCGTTTATGAAAAGATTCGCTTACACGCTAGTTGTCTCGTCAGCTGGGCTAACTGTTACTCGTAAAGCTACAAATATCTCATGGGTTGAATTAGAATTCAATAACACTGGGTAGTCTTATGTTGTTTAAACTGATACAGAAGCGTATTCGAACGCTCCGTAGGTATATTCTATGTGAGGAGACAATAAAACTTTACTAACCCTCGCAATGAGATGCAAGTAGAAAAAAAAATCTTGTAAGGATCAGACACGCAAAGATTGAAGTGTCGATATAGGTGCAATATGGTAATAGCGAGCTCTGACCACGAAAGTCTCATCTTAACGTCTGTCGTCGCACGTATACGAGCGACAGAAATGCTTACGTTAAAAAGCTTTGCTAGCTTGTATGATTTATCATTCTCTTTTATGAAAAGCTACATTGAATGAGAAAAGAAAATGCATGTGGACCTCACAGGCAGACACTTGTAAAGCGGTTATGGCGTTCGTATGTTCTGCACTACCACCATTCATCTCATTTTCTTTCCTACTCAACAGTCTGGGAGGAATAATTATTAGTGATAGCAGTTCTCACTAAGTGAAAATTACAAACGAGTGTAACCAAAGTGGTGTTGCGAAGGAAGAGAATAATTCATAGAAGTACTTAAGGATGGCCTGGGAGACTCTCCAGCTCCGATGCTTCAGGTCACCGTGAAACACCAGTCGGTATGAAAGACGCTCAGAAAATTTAGATCGATGAGATTGTTCAAATACTGTAGTCCTTAGAATATTCGAACTTCAGACTGCATAATATTTTTACTTCTATGAGTGACGTGGAGTATTAAGGTCTTTTGGGATTTCTCGAAGTGACAAGAATGTAATATGTAAACTATCATGAGGAACTGTTCTGGGGAGAATCTTAGTGGTGGTGGGTTGGTTAGGCAGTCTGTTAGATTCTCCAGGCTGCATTATTCAGTGGATGGCAGCGGATGCAATACATACCTGGCTCCGTTATGAAAGTTGCTTTGAAACTAGTTGTCAAAAAACAAGAGTAAAACTGTTACTGATAAGGGGAATCACAGACTGGGTAGAAGCTGCGAACGCAGCTTCTACGAGTTTAGAGTTGTTACTGTTAAAGAAAGTGAGACTTGCCTTGAAGACGACTGACAATCAATTTGGTTTTAAGACGCTGCACGGAACAGAGATGACAATTTTAGTTTTGAAGCAGACAATAGGACAATATTTCTCAAATGGTTAATTCGTGTTTCCTGGTTGTGAAGAAAGCATTTCATAGGGTGAATCACTGGACGCTTTTTAAAAGCTAGTAACAAAGAAGCCCTACTACCCATTGTTGTCTTACTGAAATTCTGCTACAGCAATCTAGCGTGCTTAGTACGCTGCATGGGGGAAGTCATTTTTCTCGGGGGCTTCCGTACTGGCAACGGAGTCTAAGACGGTGGGTTTGTCTCGCCGTTGCTTTTCAATGTTGTTATTGATGACATTAACAACAAGCTTCATGGTAGTGGAGTTGGGTGTTTCATGAGCGAGCGCAACATTAATGCTGTCAGCTACGCTGATGATATAGTGCTTCTTGGACCACATCACAGCTCTCTCTAATGGCTAGTTTCCTTCTGTGAGGATGAAGCTCAGAAGCTTGATATGATGTACAACACGGATGAGACTGTATCTGTCTTGCTTGACCCCCACAGCATTAAGCAGTGCAGGATTTAGCATACGATATTAAGCGGTGTGAAGTTAGCCTAGGTACACAGCTTTGGGTATTTGGGACACCTCATTATTGAAAAAGTTATTGATGGTACAAATTTTTGCACGGCAGGTTAGGTGCATAAATGCCACTGGTAATAAGATACGAAGACAGTTTCATAAATGCTCCCTCAATGTCAAGATTCATCTATAAAAAAACATTTTGCTATCCAATATATTGCGGCTCTCTTTGGGCAAAATTCAAGAAAGAGGCCATGAGTAAGTTACGTGTGGCGGGCAGTAATATATTTCGGCGGTCGGTGGGTATTCATAGATACACAGGAGCAAGTGTCTTTTTGCCTCGTATGAAATACAATTTTTCAATTTTCTTGTGCCTATTATCTGCAGATAAAGTAGAAGATTCTGATAATTCGATACCTTGGGGATACGCTCTGATCCACATTATCCGAGTTCGGCTTTCAAGCAGCGACGGGTCAGGATTTAGTATGTGGACTCTAGCTGGTGTGTCTACCACCCGCTGTGCTGTCAGCTGTATTAGCCAATAACTTTGTTCTGTGTCTCCTACATGTTCCTTCTTTACTAGGTGCAAGATTTATATGATTAAGCCTTACTCATGCTGCTTTTGATCGAGTAAATCACCTTAGGTTTCTGGATAAGCTGAGATTGATGGGTGTTGGTGGTTCAGTTTTCGCGATAATTAGTCAGTTTTCATGTGGTAGAAGTTAATGTGTAATTGTTGATGGGAAGCGGAGTGAGTTTTTGGATGAGGTTTCTGGTGTCCCACAAAGTAGTGTTCTGGGCCCTTTGCTGTTCATTGTATAAACAGCGGACCTGTTTGATCTTGTTGATAATTTACTATTTGGTTACGCTGATGCGGTTACTTTATTGGCTGTTTGCGATAATCCTATTGATGGGTTGGAGGTTTCATAATCCATTCAGCGTGTTTTGGAAGTGATTGATTCCTGGTGTTCAAGGAGGGGGGTGAGGCTAAATGCGGGCAAGACTAAGACCATCCTCGTGTCTAGGTCGCATCCAGTGAGACCTGATTTCCCCACACTCATACTGGACGGTGTGTCATTTCCTGTAGTTGATGGTTTGGTAATTTTGTGCGTCAATTTTGATTCAAAGTTGATGTGTGAGGTCCACATTCGTTCGGTTGCCTCACGACCGCCGCAGAAAATTGGTCTTATGGGACGTACTTGGAGGGTGTTTGGCTCGGTAGAGTTGACAGCTAACACGTCGCTGCTTTAATTGCTATATCCTCCCTCTTCTGGAATACTGCTCCATAGTCTGGAGTTCTGCTGCCGATTGTCAGTTGAGTTTGCTTGACAAAGTGGTTCGTCGATGTGCGTTCATGCTGAATGGTGTTGTGCCTTGTGATCTGGAGCATCGTCGCAGAGTTGGTGGGGTCTGCTTGCTGTATGAAATATATAATTACCCAATCATCCACTGTCTGATTTTCTTCTGGAGTTATTTTGGTCGGGTAAGGTATACTCGACATACTGGTGTCCTTCATGAGTTTGCCTTGGAACCGGTACGATGCCATACGGGCCAGTATTCTCGTTCGGTTTTGCCACCTTTGTGGATATTTAGAATGGTCTTGATGGCTCTGTATTTGCTGGTGCGGGAATTGGCAGCTTTAAGAGATCTGTACCTCGAGCTATTCTGTGATTTCGGATCTTCTCTTTCTTTCTTTCTTCGATCGCTGGACTGGTTGCGTGGATGTTTGTTAACCTCATGAGTTTCTCCGTTCCCACGTCGCCAGTCTAGTGCAGTTTAATACTAATAATACTAAAATTAATAATAATACAGGAAGCCAGCGTGTGAGCCAGTTACTGCATTGATGACTGCATTCTTTGTGGAATTGATACCATTATTGCTGTTACTATCATCTTTTCCAGGCAAATTACCAAATATTGGTAATCCATCAAAGCTGACATCCGTGAATGTGAACGCGAGTCACTGGCAAATCTCTGAGAGAATGCAGCAAATTGTGCTTATTTTCTCTTTGCTAATTTCGCTACTGTGTGAGTACTGGCTGCTTCATGTTAGGCATGTACGCAGACATAGGCTGAGGATATTTATGTATTTTGCCTGTGCGTGGCCTTCTCTTCAAGTGACTGGGCTCCATAACTAGTGTAATAATATTGCTCACTGCATACCTGTAAGTGTTTTTAATAACCTGCTGTCTTCATAAAGAAATTTTTCTTTCAGTTCACTTAACATGTAGAACGTGATATTTAATAAATTAATTAAAGCCATACAGTAAGGGCTACTTACATAACTGCAGCAACAGTTTATATATATAAACTGCACTGATTTTTTCTGCAAAGTTCCGTGGTTACAGCATGCACTTATTAAATTATCCCTGAGAAGGCGTCAGAATACTTAACTTGCACTGAGAAAAATGCCGTTTTGAAGCCAACTTGGGGAAGAAAAAATAAGAGTAGTTGATCCGAGTGGGAGTGCTACAAGGCAGGCATTAACTCACTATACCTGGCATGTGTAGGTATATAAATGGTTAGTTCTATGCTGTTATCCATACAAAAACGTTTTTCAACCGCTCCATGAAGGAAGTCACAATTTTACTCTTCGATTCAGATGAGCTAATTTCATCAGCTACGATTTAGTTTGAGCTTCAGTCAAACCTGTTGTTTACGCTGCTTGAATTGGCATCGAGATCTGGGCGTTAATCGCAAACCAGTTGTCAAAGAGTTGGCCTCAACTTTAATTTTCAATTCTAGAAGACAAATTACTCTTTTGAAAAAACGGTCAAAAGTTGCCTGAAAGTAGTGAAAAAAGCTCATCGATGGAGTTTTGAAAATGGTGAGGCTAAAGAAAATAACTTTTCTCGACGAAACTGTCACAATCGATGTCATCTTCATCATCGGCGAACGGCACAAACAACTTTGTTTGCAGCAGTCTTCTGCGAGAAAAAATATGATGAACTGAAATACTCAATCGAAAAAAGCAATAACATACTTCGAGTTCACAAGTATGACTTCCGTCGGCGCTATTAGCGTAGAAACGAGTTAGCTAATCAGCTTACGTTGCCGCAGTAAGGCTTCGGCATGCACATAATAATGATTAAACTATTCCAAAATGTTTTGAAAAACACATCCAATTCTTACAATATAGTGTCAGTTGTAAACTTTTGCTGTTTCTACTGATTTTGAGAGTGTTTAAACTGGCAAACATTTATATTTTAACCTAATTATGCAGAGTAAACATGAAATACTCCCCGTTATAGTTACGGTCCCAGCAAAGACTAGTCTACTGATTGACTTAACCGTGATACGACTATCGAGTCTATTTTCAGCGGTTACAATTGGGCCAAAATGTGGTGTGTAGTGTTGCGGGTAACTGCCAATTCTTTGTATTGTGCTGTAATTCAAAACTTTTTTTTTGTAAATGTTCGACAGTTTTTGGCAACGGCAACATCTTGCGCGAGTACATCCCACTCAAGCCTCCAGCAACCTTAAAACATTCTGAGAAATCCTTGAAATTTTAAATTTTAGATGAACTTAAGGCGCGTGCCTTTCTGTGGCCGTAAAAGTGCTTATAGAATGTTTTCAATTTCGAAATGAAAAGCAACTTTAGGTCTTAGAAATTTTTGTTATGACAACAGTTCAGGTCTCAGAGTGGGACTTGAATCGCCTCAAGGGACAACGGATTTTAGACTCGGAATGTGTTGAGGAAAACTTCGCAGAATATGGCGTTAGAACGGGTGGGACAGCGTGAACATAGGAATGCGATAGATGTGTTTTTATATCACGCACTCATTCTCCAGGCGTACCAAACTGTGATCACATCCCACAAGCGGCCTCTAGAAACAGCAAGTCTTTATCAACTCCAGTTCACGTTTCTAGATGATACCAGACTGTGAGCGCTATTTATCCTTTTTTACGAGGCGTACCCAACTTTTACTAAATCGCGTCCTCTTTCTTCTAGGCGCAAGCAGCTCTTTTTAGATCACATATATACATCACCCATCCTCGGGCGTACATTGATGTTTTACTTCTTAGATCACATTTTCTCGTTCCAGACTTAGCCAGGTGACAGTAAAACGCATACTCATGCAACAGACGTGCTGAGCTGTTATAAACTCACCTCATCTCTGTCTAGATAACATGGACTGTTTTCACAAGAAGTCTAGTCCAAGCCAAACGCTGTCAAATAGCCTACTCTTTCTCCAGCCATACCAAAATGTTATCAAATCACTTCTTACTCCAGCCGTACCAAAATGCTACCAGTTACATTTTTCCTTAGCCGTGACCAAATGCTATCAAATCGCCTCCTCTTTCTCCAGCCATACCAAAATGCTATCAAATCCCTTCTTTCTCCAAGCGTACCAAAATGTTATCAAATCACTTCCTCTTTCTCCAGCCGTTCCTTAATTATATCAAACCACCTCATTCTTCAGTCGTTCCAAAATGCTATCAAATCACCTCCTCTTTCTCCAGCCGTACCTTAATTATATCAAACCACCTCATTTTCCAGTCGTTCCAAAATGCTATCAAATCTCCTCCCTTTTGTATCAACTCTCCTCGTTTCAAAGCTGTACCCAAATGATGTCGAATTACATCTTTCCCTAATCGTACCTAAATGATATCATCTCTTTCTGCAGCTGTACTGAAATGGTATCAATCACATCCTTTTTCTACAGCTGCACCCAAATGGTATCAAATCACCTCATTCGCCATCAAAGGGTATAAAATCACACCTTCTTTCGTCAGCCGTACACCCAACAGCTGCCACGTTACTCTTCTTTCATGTAGTGTGTAAAACAATTGAACTGTAACGGTTCTCAATGAGTTTCTTGGTTTACATGTAAAAATTGTTGTAATTTCTGATAGGTAAAATGTATGGATACCGTCAAGAATGATATCATTGCACTGCAGCGCAACGTCTAAGGAAGTTGCTTTGCCATTGCATTTGCTAGAAACAAAAGAAGACTTTCATAGCTTCTCAAAGAACAATGCAGTCAATTCAGTGCATTAGCTCTGTCGCCTCAGTGTATTTTACAGGCCCCTCATAAAATCTTATATGAACTATTGGTGCTAAAAGTGTATATTACGACGATTTATTCCTAGCAACTAGAAGATTTTATGAAAGCTTATTTCACTGATACTTTCGAAATTTCTTGAATGGCTCATAGTCCTGAAAATTTAAATATTCTGTAGCAAACTCTTTTCGGCTTAATTCTAAAAAGCTTGACTGTTCCATCATTGTAGTTATTTAAAACTTTGTAACACATTATAATCCCAACAATTTAAAAGCATTTCATCTTATATTCCAGGTAACTTCAGTATTCTCCAGCACCACAGATTCCTGACAATTTAAAAAAAATTCACATTTTCGATTTAGAGCAAAATTGAAATTCGCCCATGGTGATATGAGATGGGATTATACATTTGCTTGATCCTCCGCAGCCAGAACCTTATAAGTCAGCAGAGCAACTAAAATGTATTGATTTTACTCTTATAAATATAAAGTAACTGCATAGTATGACAATATAGGTAAAGTACAGAACATAACTTCATTTTAGCCTTGAAACAAACCTGCTTAGCAGAAGGACGTACGAAAAGTAAAGGATACCGTAGACACTAGCTTGAGTCATCATGTAAAGCTACTGCGCAAGTTAACAACAAGGAACCTCATTAGCAAGTACACTACACGGTACTGTAGCACAGGTATATATATATAGTTAGGGACATTCATTAGCCTGCGCCTGCATTAATTAAAAGATGGTATTACAATACAACAATACACACAACGCAAGAGACAGACAGTGAACAAGTTAACAGCTTCAGCAAGAAAGTTATCGTACACATTTTTAGATGAATTCATTCGGTTCACTACTTTTTATGGAGCAAGCGTGGCGATTGAATGTCTACTTTGATATAACGTAGTATAGAAAATAACAACTTGGCGTACAGTTACTTCGATTGACTTAGCTTTACCTTAGAAAAACGTTTTAGGAATGCATTTGTCGTTTTGACATTTACGTCGATTTATCCACTTCTGTCCAAGCCAATTTAACAGACTCAAAAATATTATGTTCATCTGTATTTTTTCAACTTTTCGAGTTTTTTCCTCTAAGCCGGATGACTACTTAACTTTTTAAGCCACTCATGGCACAGAAAACGTTCTACTTTTTGGGGGGAGAGATCGAGTAGGTGTTTTTCGACCTTTGCCAAAATGACAAGTAGCGTATCGAGAGCTGCTATGCTAGAAGACTTAGCAAGAACCCTGCGAGCATTTGAGTTTACTCGATACACATCCAATTACGGGTAAGTTTTAAAAAAATTCAGTTTTGTGGTCTAAAAGACTAACTTTCTACGCCCTGCATGGATTGAGCAAGAAGAAAAAAAACAGAGAGTAATCCTGCCTATTTATTCCACATCGGAAATTCAGCATTGCAAAATATAGCAATTTGGACAGGGCAAAAGCTAGTGTCTTCAGCTTCACGATTTTTCACGGGTTTAACAGAAAAACTACGATAGAGTTTCGTTATAATATTGAAATGCAGTTTCAACCCTGCAAAGTGCGTCATTTCCATTATAAATGCTGGTCCTGCTGTTTCCATTATTTTCCAGGGAAATCCAAAAGAAAACAGCAAGAAATGTGTGGGCTATTTTTTTTAATGCGCTACGAACGTAAGCCCAGAGAACATTCCATTTTTGCTGCTGCAAAACCTAATCCAGCTGGGTTCCAGCTATTTGTATCGACATCTCTGGGAAAACTTAGATTAATCTCAAATCGTTATTCTCCCCTGAATCTTTAACGTTATAAAATCCAACATTTTTGGCCTTGCAAAAGCTAATCTCATCGGTTTCCATGATTCTGCATGGATTTCCTGGGGAAAACATCGATAAATCTGGGCTATTTATTCTGCGCCGGGAACTTCAGCAGCCGTACGTCAGGAGTTGCCTCACTTATAGCCTGACGTATTGTCTGTCCCAGAGCAACTTCTGCCAATTGATGCTCCAGAAAGTTTTCAAAAAGCGCAAAAGTGTAATTTATTCTAATAAAAAGCGTGGGGGATATGAAAAGAGTTCTTGGAGTCTAGTCTTTTTACATGCGAAAGTTTCCAAGGAAATGAAGGCAGTCGTTTTTCAATAAGTAACAGGATTTACAGCGCCGATAGAGCACGGAACATCGATAAAGATAGTGGCGTCCTTGCTCTGTGTATTATGTATTTTGCAACAACTTTTACATTTCACAAAACTTTAAATGACAACACACTACCACTTTTGAAGGGCACAACCAAAGAAAAATTGCCTCACAACGCACTACACCGTTTACTTAATTAAAGACACAACCATGCAGGAAATATTACAACATATTGCATAGCCACTTACGAGTATTTATGACACACCCTCATGTCCCGAATTTTACTATGTTTCAACCATCATCTGTATCCTGTTCTCCACAGATTCTGCCACTTCTTATAGCAAGTTGTTACCTAGATATATAACACACTAATGATCACGCTCGTTCTCCTTGCATCTATTTACAGTGCATATATGCATGGCACACTATTTTGTATCCCAATCCACAATGCGAACTACAAGAATTCTCATGTCAATAGGTTGTAGGTATTTCGAATATTAGCAACGACTTTCCTTATGCGCCCCACACTGGCTGCCTACACGTGCTCACCATATTTACCTCCGCCAAGGAGGTTATGTTTTCGTCGTGTTTGTCTCTCTGTGTGTTTGTCTTTTGGTCTGTCTGTCACCAAGATAATTCAAAAAGTTAGGAACCGATTTGAAAAAAATTTACAGGGATTGTTAGGTATATTAGGGGGAACAGATGATTAACGTTTGGTGAAGATATGCCCATCCGTTTGTTTGTTTCTTTGTATGTCTGCCTCATTTTTTTCAATGCCATGACTCAAAATTTTTATGAATGGATTTTTATGAACTTGACATGAGTTGTTAAGTATATATTAAAGAGTAAATGACCAAATTTTGGTAATGATCCGTTTGTTCGTTATTTCGTTTGTCACTGTTTTTAATTTTATGTTTGTTAGCACAATAACTCAAAAAATAATGGATGGATCTTCATGAAATTTATTTGGGTTGTTAATAGTGTTATAAGACATGAATGATTAAATTTTGGCGCAGATCGGTTTGTTCGTTTGAATGTTTGACTCATGTTTGTCATAACGTTTGTTAGCAGTATAACTCAAAAAGTTATTAACGGATCTTGAAGAAAATTGCACAAGCTGTTATTACTGTTAAAAGGCACAAATGATTAGATTTTGGAGCTTATACAAAGAAAATTATGGTTTCAGAGCCAATTTGATTTTTTGCTACTGTTGCCTCGCTTGGCGGAGGCATGCGCTCTCAGAGTGCTCTAGTTAGTAATAATTTTAAACGGTGCCACAATTTTCTCCATGTAACACACGCGCTAAGTGCGCGTGTTTCATATGTGTCCAGACATACCCTACATTTGATGCACAATTTCATCATGTATTCCATGTTTCTATCGATTTAACATGGTGATGCCCCATTTTGTACCCAAAACCCCTCTTAGTAACAAAGCGCCGCAGATGAAGGCAACTTTTGTCTCACATTTTCAGCCAATGACTGCCCGCAACCACTTTCTACCTACAAAGCTCCAGTTATATCCAGCATATTAATTATTATTTCTACAAACGCAATCAATTTCTGTGCGCAAATTTACATGTTTCTGCACACAGCTATAGTAATAGACTGCAGTACATTTTTATGAAAGCGAAGGCCAACTATTAACAGCAGAATATAATTCCCATGAAGCGTTTTATTGTTCATCCATACCTCCAATACAGTTTGTCTCTCACACTGCCAATTTCTACTAGCAGCACATCACAAATTTCTACGTTATTGAAAAAAAATCAATACAGCATCAAATCACACTTTGTTTTCTGGAACTTAAAATTTACGTTTTCTGAAAATAGGATACAGACCACGGTATGCTACCAATTTAATTCCTGTAATTTGAAGCCCACTAGGCTAACCGAGTATTATTATTTTTTTAGAAATATATCCATTTTTTTACACATACCCACTAGCTGACTCCACACTGCTATTCCCCAAACGAATTTATTTTCTCTTCTCTCTTTCATTAGTATCTACATTATCTGACAAAAAGCAATTGTGAATTGAGGGCCGGAGCATCAGTTACGACTACTCTTTGGGAATGGGCCTGTAGGTCCGTCTACTGCCTGCTATCTAATCTAAACGCAGTGAGGAACGTAATAAGTGAACACATACTTCAATATTCTAACGCGCATTCCTATTTTCTAGACACAACATTGCCGTTTTCTATGCACAACCCCCATTGCTAACTGCAGACACACATCTCTCAACTCCACCCAGTCCCTGGAAGCGTGCCGGCTCAGAGTTTGCCCGCTTCTTGCATTATGCAGTAGCTTTCCAATTTACCAATGATCTTGATAGAGCTAAAAAATGTCGTCAGCGTTCAGGAAGAACCGGCAGAGACTGCAGGCTATAAACATTTGCGTACATTTTCGAGAGATAAGCGAGGGGAATGCGTGAGGACATTTGCTGAGTAGATCCCTGCTTTAGAGCTGCGAACCAACCTTGAACAATGGGTTCCTAAAGTGAACGTTAGACCGAGCTCACCTTAACAGCTGCTTGCTCTTAAAGGAGCAGATGAAAGCACAGAGTGCGAGGAGATTTAGCGGGTCTATCACGCTTTTTGGCCTTTACAAAAGAAGGCATGACAAGGGTTCAAATGCTAAGAACGTTTAGAGAGAACAGAATCTCATGCAAGAGTGTGGCAAAAGTCAAAGTTATACTCAGGTCATACATTACAGGTGCTACGTAAACAAGGATGTTGCTAAATCAGAAGTCTATGCAATGGTAAGCGCGTCAAAAGGCTTAATCTCTAGCAATTCTGGATAACTGCAAATTCATATCGAAGTGTTCTAGCAGTGCAGTGTTCAATAATATATAACATGTAATAATATGCAAAATGCATCAAAGCAGCGAGGCCCATTGAGGCAACGGAATCAATGCTTCCCAAGTAAATTCTAAAAAATTTAAACTATCATAGTATCATTAAATCGTTCTTGTAATATTCTGTCCGTGTCCAGTGCTCTGACAAAAACTACATGACATTATATGCTTCAATCTTTCATTACTGCCAGAATTGCTATGATATGACAAACAGTATGTATTTATGCGCATGGGTGTTTTAGGACATTTAAAAATATTAATTTTGTTGTAGACATAATAAAACGGGTGAATTTTGTGCTACATTTGATTATTATAATGTTGCCGAGCGTTCAGTCAATATTTGCTGAACTATGCGCCAGGGTAAGTTCTAAATTTATCCAAACATTGCCTTACCCTAGTTTCTGATCGACCTTGAAGGTGTTTTAAAATTTTAGTTCTGGGTAGCCAAAAATTCTAATAGGAAAATTCCTTTCAAAAGGCTTCTTAGGGAGTATTTACAAGGGAGCAGAATATTATTAGCGACCATAACGATATAGCATTAGTAATTTCTTTTACAGTGGCTCAAATATTTTCGCTGTGTTAGCCGAGCGGCTCATCATATTCTGGTGCTAGTCAAACGCTGTTCTACTATCTTATTCTTCCTTCCGTAGCTTTGTTACCACTAATGCTCTTCAGATGACATCCAGGTTGCGCTATGTGCTTCCCACAACTTGTACAGTCGTGATGTTGCAGTCTTTGACCAGCAGGAAAGCTAGCAGCGAACTTTCTCTGTACTGCATGTAACCACTTACAGCTTCATTGCCTAGCTCTCCAAGTATATAAGAGTGTAGTAAGTTTTTTTTAACTTTGCAGCTTCAATGATAGTGGCATCATTTACTTCTACCTTTTACGGAACGAGTCATGGAAGCCAAATTGGTAAGAAGAAAATTTCAAGAGATCTTTGGGTGAGAGAGCGATGATGCAAGATAATGCCATTTCAGCAGACGTTGTGGCTCGAGCTATAACTGAAAATATTATTCGTACTTGCTCTTCACGAAAGACAGACATAACGCTAATCTTATGGCAGAGATTAGTTTTGGCTGGGTTAGAATACCGGTCACCTCTTCGGATGCTGAGCAAACAGAAAGACTTAGAGCGCCTCAAGGCTATCACTCACTCCCAAAATTTTGAGTCTAGCAAGAATTAAACTATCACGAGTGATTTTTCCACCTTCATATGTACTTCAGTTAAACGGAGATTCAAACGCTATACAATCATATATGTTTGGAAAATTCTAGAAGGAATTACTTGGAATCTTAATGAGCGACTTGATTCCAAAAACTCCACCGTACTAGTCGTAATGAGCAGTGCGCATCCCTATAAAAAATGGCGGCGAAGAAGCTGCTACAATATATTCTAATAGTTGAAAACCGTTAGGGGTGAGAGGTTGTTCAACAAATGCCCCATCATATCCGAAACGCTAAGAAAATTGAAACGGTGAAGTTTGAAAACTTACTGGACGCATACGTACTGAAGGTGCAACGTCACTGGGACCTTGACCGAAGAGTCCTTAAGGCATTAATGAAAAATAAGAACTTTCGTGGCGTCAGTAAAATCAGTACCGCTTCACAGTTAGATTGCTTTGTGGCAGCAACAAGGGGTAGGCGTAAGTGGCACCTCCCCCTGCAAACATGGTCTTACCTACCGCTACGAGACTCTAACTAGACTCCATCCGAGCACGCACCGCCCAGTAGAGCGTGAACCATTACCCGGACAGAACACAACTTACCAACGTCGCTACCCCCCTCGAAATTAACTACTTATAGACACTGGGCAGACAGAATCGGGCCCCCGACCTTACGCTACACCCACAACGCTATTCTATGTCCAGAAGTTGGTACTTTCGTTCCACCAGGTTGTGACAATTACATACTAAAGCCTTCAGATCCAAGGCGGAGCACGAAAGAAAATCCCACATCGAAGGCGGCCAATCACGAGGTCTCTTAAAAATTAACCTAATTACTGGCGTGTCCCGGGAGGTGGTTAATTGGGCGAAAAATTTGTAAATTATGCATTCGATTACGGCAACAAGCGTGTGGAGGAACGAGGAAGCAGCAGTTTCTATGAGCATCTGCAGAACATAATATTATATTTGCAGTAATGATGAGGTATATTAAAACAACTACTAGAATAAACATTACATATGCGCTGTTAGTGTTACTGTAGTGTTATTGTCACCACAAAACATATGTATTGCAATACAAATGTGCCAATAACCACTACTAAAGGAATAAGTAATTGCAGTTATAGTGAAGGCATATAGTGACCCATTCTCGAAGACGTATTTACATTATACCTGGCAGCGGACGGACTCAGGGCATAATAACAGTAACGGGTAGGACAGATAGACAATAACTGCTATCACTTTCGGAAAAATAAACATCCTGTGACGCATGATGCCGCACAACTTATTGTTGATATTTGAGCAGAATTGGAGCAAACTACTCAAGTTTACTAAGCCCTCAATTACAGTTTTTGGTTGTAGAAACCAGGGTGTATTGGTGCCACAAAATTACAACAGTTATGCGCTTAATATCATTATCAAGTCGTTGCACCAAGTGTTCAAACGGAATGAGATCGATAACAGCATTAACTTGACGTGCCATCGGAAGATGCTGAAAATGTGTTTACCGTAATGTCAAGCAAGGTAGAGTTGACAGTACAGTTTTTATAACCAGGTGCCAACATTTGTATCATTCTATGAGGAGTGATTTGAGTTTTTGTAGTATGCACTTTCTAAAGGGAAACAATAGAAGTAGGATGGGTGAAAAAAATGGACGTATTCACTACACATCTGTATCATGAATGATTAGCCATCATCTAGATGGCGTTACCGTCATAGAGTCATTTCCTGCTTCTACGTAATTCGTGGTCCTGTAGACAAGTGATGACCAGCGAGCTGCATTGAAATGGGCAAGACAAAGTTACTTCGATTGTTAATTTATAGCCTTATGAAAATTCCGGCTGCTAATAGAGTTTCTGGTGGTATAGATCGGTTCGACCCCAATGACGTCACAATGCACCCCTACAAATTCTGCTATATTCCTGTCTTACTCGTTGCGCAATTACACCATGGACTGACCGACTGGCCCATTCGAGGAGAGCAGCCGGGACTTAAGTTCCGGCCCTCCGTGACCTATTGCCATTTGCAAAAAACATGTACTTGTAGACATCTGAAGGAAAAAAGAAAAATAAATGAAAAAACTCAGCTGATCGTACAACCACGATAAGTTGGGCTATGAAAGATAAGGGATTTTGGTGGTCTCTAAAGATTTGGCGGCTATGAGTCCGTCCGTCGTGGAGGAGTTCGTAGCTGTGGAGGATGATGCTCTCAATGTTTTTCACTACGACATTCAAGCGCGTTGACTGTCTCTGTACAGACAAATTCGGAGGGGGTCAATTTCAAGTGTTCACTACAAAGCACGAAAAAAAAATGAAAGCCGCGAGTAGTTCTTCGGTCTATTTGCTTCCTCTATCGGCCGTTGTTTTGGAGGCGATATTCAACGTCTCTGTCAAAAACTCTCTTTGATTGCACGTTGTACAAGCTAGTAAAATACTTTAATGTTTCTATTAGTTGCCTGCTGAGTCTTTTTCGCCCAAGAGAGCTGAAACCGACTTCCTGTAAGCGACGCTCGTACTGTAGCTGAAGTATTAATTTTGTTGCTCTACGTCAGATTCTTTTCATTTAAAAAAAAAAAAAACTCTATCGCTGCACTGATACGGCGACTAGAATTGATCTACGAGATATAAATGCAGACTAGTGCTTTATACATTTGATTTGTACTTAAAATCCTTGATAAGGAGTAGTTATTCCTAGGTCTTCTTGTTAGGTATTAACTCATGATTCTATAACATTCAATCCCGATCGGGCCGAAAGGTTCTTGGTACAGAGAGCATAACCAAACAATTATCTATATTGAATGTCATATGAAGTGCAATGACACATTTTATATATATATATATATATATATAATAACCGCAACGAAAATGATTATGAGCAGCAGCAGCTGTGAAGCGTGTATTTTAGCGATAAGTGTAGTATTAAGGCTTGCAGCCAAGATTATTAACAGAAAGGATCGATGATGAGCATGTGACAGGTAGTTGCTTAGAAGTGTATATAATATATATGTATACATACTATGCTTAAGTGCATCATAGCCACAGTGCGGTAATATTTAGGTATTGCATTCATCATTATGCACTCATTTCTTTCGTATTTTTTATAGACTGTCTATTTTCAAGTTCAATACATGCCACGGATTCTTAGAATTCTCTACATGTGCCGAATTTGAAAGAATCGTACGTATCCAGCTGAGGGCTAGTGTTTACGCGACTTGTGATTGGTCCAGAAGAAATTTTCAGGACTAAGAGATGATGCCCCAATGCAGCTGTCCTCTGTAAGTTTAAAGACCCCATATATAAGTAAATCTTCGACGTAAAATGATGCCAGTGTCTACAGGGGCGGTTTCGGTTAATATCTATTAATCGCAAACAAATTTAAGATCGGCCGCAAACACTTTAGAAGCTCAGAAAGCCCTCCAAGAAAGTAAGGTACACTTAAAGAAATTAATATTGTCAACCGTGGAGGGTCATTGAAATAATGATGGTAAAATTTTTGTGGTGACTTAACAATACGGCCCGTTGTAACGCTACATCTGTGGCTATATATGAGACCCCCTCCTGCAGAGTATTATCTCCTGTCCGTTAGTTCTCTTAATTCAATCTTACGTCATGTGTCTATTAAGTCTGTCACTTTCTCCTTACGTGATGGTTCTACAAAGTTTCTCGCTGTCACCATGCGTGATGTATCAATAAAGTACCCCACTGCCTCCTTGCGTTATGTGTCTTTAAAGTACCCCACTGCCACCTTGCGTGATGTGTCTATAAAGTACCCCACTGCCACCTTGCGTGATGTATCAATAAAGTACCCCACTGCCCCCTTGCGTGATGTGTCTATGAAGTACCCCACTGCCACCTTGCGTGATGTGTCTTTTAAGTACCCCACTGCCTCCTTGCGTGATGTGTCTTTAAAGTACCCCACTGCCACCTTGCGTGATGTATCAATAAAGTACCCCACTGCCACCACGCGTGATATGTCTACTAAGTACCCCACTGCCACCAGGCGTGATATGTCTACTAAGTACCCCACTGCCACCAGGCGTGATATGTCTAAGTACCCCACTGCCACCATGCGTGATGTGTCTACTAAGTACCCCACTGCCTCCTTGCGTGATGTGTCTTTAAAGTGCCTCACTGCCACCTTGCGTGATGTGTCTATGAAGTACCCCACTGCCACCATGCGTGATATGTCTACTAAGTACCCCACTGCCACCATGCGTGATATGTCTACTAAGTACCCTACTGCCACCATGCGTGATATGTCTACTAAGTACCCCACTGCCACCATGCGTGATATGTCTACTAAGTACCCCACTGCCACCATGCGTGATATGTCTACTAAGTACCCCACTGCCACCATGCGTGATATGTCTACTAAGTACCCTACTGCCACCATGCGTGATATGTCTACTAAGTACCCTACTGCCACCATGCGTGATATGTCAACTAAGTACCCTACTGCCACCATGCGTGATATGTCTACTAAGTACCCCACTGCCACCATNATATATATATATATATATATATATATATATATATATATACATACTATGCTTCAGTGTATCATAGCCACAGTGAGGTAATATTTAGGTATTGCATTCATCATGATGCACTCATTTCTTTCGTATTTTTTAAAGACTGTCCATTTTCAAGTTCTATACATGTCACGGATTCTTAGAATTCTCTACATGTGCCGAATTTGAAAGAATCGTACGTATCCAGCTCAGGACTAGTGTTTACGGGACTTGTGATTGGTCCAGAAGAAATTTTCAGGACTAAGAGATGACGCTCCAATGCAGCTGTCATCTGTAAGTTCAAAGTATCTATGAGTAAATCATCGACGTAAAATGATGCCAGTGTCTACAGGGGCGGTCTCGGTTAATATCTATTAATCGCAAACAAATCTAAGGACGGCCACAGATACTTTAGAAGCTTGAAAAGCCCTCCAAAAAGTAAGGTACACTTTAAAGAAGTTAATACTGTCAACCGTGGAGGGTCACTGAAATAATAATGGTAAAATTTTTGTGGTGACTCGACAATATGGCCCGTTGTAAAGCTCCGTCTGCGGCTATATATGAGACCCCCTCCTGCATAGTATTAACTGCTGTCCGTTAGCTCTCTTAATTCCATCTTACGTCATGTGTCTATAGAGTCTGTCACTTCCTCCTTACGTGATGTGTACTCCCCTGCCACCTAGCGTGATGTATCAATAAAGTACCCCACTGCCTCCTTACGTGATGTGTCAATAAAGTACTCCACTGCCACCTTGCGTGATGTATCAATAAAGTACCCCACTGCCTCCTTGCGTGATGAGTCTATAAAAACCCCACTGCCTCCTTGCGTGATGAGTCTATAAAGTACTCCACTGCCACATTGCGTGATGTATCAATAAAGTACCCCACTGCCACCTTGCGTGATATGTCTACTAAGTACCCCACTGCCACCACGCGTGATATGTCTGCTAAGTACCCCACTGCCCCCATGCGTGATGTGTCTATCACATTTCTCTCTGCCACCATGCATGATGTGTCCACAAAGTACCCAACTACCACCTTGCATGATATGTCTATAAACATTCTCACTGGCACCTTAAATGATGTGTCTATAGCGTTCTTCAATCTACTACCAATTATTGTCTTTCATGCTGGACGAGCAGAGATCTTCACATTCCTTGGTAATGCCTTCGCTAACAGTTTGTTCGACCGGGCAGTGTACACCAGTAATTTCGTCTAGTCTTTTTTTCGAAACGAAAACAACGTAGTGACTTTTTCCATCAGAGTCTGCTCTTTCTTTCTAGTGCACAACATCTACTAGTAATTTGGGCAACGCCACCCGAATTTTTAAATTATAACTGTTGTAAGAAATGTAATTGAGTCTCTAAATCATTGCTGCGGTACATAATGCGTTTAAAACTGTAATATAATTTTGTGATATGCAAGCATTTGACTTTCGAAAGTATTACTGAAATACATGATGCATTTGAAACTGAAAAATATTGCTGTCTTTTGCAATGAAATATTTCATAAAAATATTGTATGTTCAACATGCATATCCCAAAGTTATGGTACACAATGCATTGATTCTCTATAAGTTTGCTGCACTGCACATTACTTCCAAGTGTCTAGCACTTTGGTTGTAAGCTTAAAAAGTTTTACTCCCGCGACGCACAGGCCCATACATCCCTACGTTACGGAACTCAAAGCCTAACACCTCCCGCCTGTGGAGAAATAAATGTTCAATAATAATAATAAACGTTGAGTTGGCCGGAAAGTTGGTGCCAATTTTTTAAAGGAAGAGAAAAGGTTGACAAATCGACTAGTACCCATTATAATTATGTTTAATGAAGCAAGTGTGAACCATTTTGCTCCACAATGTGTGTCTATCATTTATTTAACTGAAAAATATCCTTAAGTTTTCACAGAATTACGGTGGTTTCATAACGAAAATTCATCAAGGTTTTTTTTTTAAGTCATCCTAGGAATTGGAGTTTTTACCATCAAGACTAGTCTGCAAAGATCTGAATAAATGGCAATCCGGAACAACAATATCTGGTGAATATGGAAGGTGGGGTAACACATCCAGAGACAAGTTGCAACAATTTTTGTCTTGTTTCCAAAGAGACGTGTGGTCTTGCATGTTCTATAGGTCAACTTTGGACGTTTTTCTTGAATTGCTGCTTTTAACTCGTCCAGTTGTGGGCGAGCAGTATTTCTCAGATTTAAATTTTGGTCACGAGACACAGAGTTTAACTCTCTTTGGATAAAGACCCGCTTTGGGATGGTTTTTGGGGGAGACTTATGTAGCTTCCTCTAAACAATATTCGGTACACAACCCATTTCTCAACTCCTATCACAATTCGCCTTTGAATACATATTTTTAATTCCGTTTATAAAACAAATCGCAGTTGGAAATATGATCCAATTAGTTCTTCTCACCCAAGTCATGTGGCACCAAAACATCGGACCGATTTGCGCACCCAAGCTTCACCAGGGGCTCATGAGCGGCTGATTTTGAAAGGTTGGGGCTTGCTGCCAATTCTCGGGCTATGCGGTGTATGATATTCTCAATTAATGACTTGAATTGCTCACTATATGTAGAAGATGGTCTGCCTGATCGTTCTTTATTAATAAGGCTACAATCTTCACCAACTGGGAACCACACAAACCAATTCTGTACAGTATTATAGATAAAGAACCGCCATAGTAAACTGCGCATATTTGTTTGGTCGACAGTGAAGCTTTCTTTTCTTTCATGGAAAGAGAAAAGCATCAACAGCTGAAAATGATTTTTATCTTCAATTTTAAAAATTTCGGAATTACTACAAGCTACAGGATCCCCAACCTTCTTCTACGAACAGATAGCTTGAACTGTGCTTTAAGTGAAGGTGTACTTATTCCTATTTTCCGGAGTCAATCATGTTTTAAAATAAGTCGAAAGACGAAAAATCGCCTCAAACTTTCAGGACAACCAAATTCATATAATAAATAACCTTTCGTTTTATAGAGCACTGCTTGCGAAAGTCCAAAGTCGTACAAGCTCCGTGTCGAGTAAATAAATCGTCCAGCGCAAATGAAAAATACTACAACGTAAAAAAAAAAGACGCATGTGTTCCAAAATGCATTTCAGGTCTAGCAGCCGCGCTGCTCACCAATGGACGAAAGCCATAATTGATTTCCCCGCGCAGGTTATCAGCAGCTTTGTCCTGTAAATTGCTTTCACCAGCACTGATTGGCAAGCCAGTGATCAGCACAACGTTAATGGAATATGAAATCCTAAATCTGAAGTATGACTTTTTTTGTAGCAACGCAAGACGGATGCAGCTACAACAATAAAAGTAAACGTCAATGTCAAATATGAGACCAGTTTTAGAGCACCATAAAAAATGTGGATAATGTGCATCAAGAGCAAACAAGAACAGTTTTCATCTGTGACGCTAGTTTTGAGGCAGTTCAATATGGTTCTTTATCAGCAGCGATAATAATAGTAACAATTTTCAAAAATTACTCAATTTTTCAGTAATGGAATGTTAATAACGCTCATCAACATGAACAATTTTCAAGTTGACGGTAGCTTTATGGCCATGCAAACTGGATAATAGTCACCAGCAACAATTTTCAAATGTGACGCTACTTCTACGGCAGTACCAAATATGTATAGCAATGCAGTTCAACAAAAACAAGAAAAACTTGAAATCAGAGGCTAGTTGTCAGATAGCAACAAATGTGGCATGAACAGTTCTTATATATATATATATATATATATATATATATATATATCTATATAGGATGAATGCAGATAAGTTTTCACACCCAAGATGAAATTAATTTGCGTTGGTAAATGTTAAAACGACGGAAATTCCACAAAAAATAAAATAATACTACACATAGAAACCTGTAATTATTTCTATCATATTTTAAAAGCACCAAGCCAAAGATTTATCACAATTGAAAAGATACTCAGCACGAAAATATTCTCAGTTTTTTTTCGGTTGTTAGGAAATTAGTACAAAAACACATATAAGTTCTTCTAGTGTTGCTAAAATTCCCATCATACCGGAGCTACAAAACACAATAATAGATCAAATCAAGGGGGATCGAGCCAAATTTCCCAAAACTTTTTTATTTTTGAACCTATTGTTCTGAAATTTGCACAGCATATCTAATTTCGAAATAGAAACACAATTAGTTCCCACATTGTTTTTTATTTGGGCCTTAGTTTGTGAAATAATGGGAAAATAAAGTATATATATATGTACAAATTAGGTATTTATTTCCCATTATCTCAAAAACTAAGTCCTAAATAAATAAAATGTACGAGCAAATGTGTTACTTTTTTCAGAAATACATATACTGTGCAAATTTCGGTACAATCGGTTCACAGTCGATAATTCTGACCCTCCATGCCCCCTTTTTGGCCCCTTTTTTTTTTGGGGGGGGGAGGTTACAGTGACAGTAACTCCATAATAATTTGGGACACGCTCTCCCACTACATAAGAACTGTTTTTCAGCAAAAAAAAAACAGACAATTTTGACAAAAATCACTGGGTTGATCCCCATAATGCGAGGATGTACAGCTTGCACGTCGTTCATACCACCGTATCTATGCTACCGACTTTAAATATATATCGGAGGGGGGCACCTACGAGCTATGCATGTGCTGATCAAGTTGTCCTTGCACTCGCATAGCGTTGCTCCGACATCAGAAACCATTGCCCACCCTTTTCCTATTAGCAAAATCGAGGCTAAAAACTGGAAGAGCAGAATAATGTAGCTGACACATTCTGCCCGCCGCTCCCATGAATAATGCAAGTTAAAAGTGTCAGAAATTTTTTGGGCCAACCTTCAAACTTCAGTCCAGGTGGGTTCGCAAATTTGATGTACGGTTATGGAGCGTTAAAACATTAACCTTTTTTCGATCTTTGCTGATGCTTTTTGGTAGGATAGAGTTGACAGAGGAATATATCCTTAAATTCAGCAGCGGACGCTGTATTCTTAGATTTGGCACTGCAAACTATTTACAAGTTTTGCATATGAAGGTGATTGTGTAGGAGGTAAAGTACGATATGTAAACTGCAGGGGCTTTTTTTTTTGCTTACAGCTGGCTCAGCACAAACGATTGGAAGGAAGCAAAGAATAACATCAGGCCAGCTTACAGTCACTTGAAATTTCCATAAACGGTATAATAATGGCACAAAGCGTTGCAAGAGTCGTTGTACCAAGCTGACACACGTTTTGAATGTTGTAAGTATATGTCTGCAATAAATAAAGTAGTTCCATTTATAATCGGTGAAAATACATGAACCTACAATGCTACCTACTATCCAGATTTACGTTATCTAAAATGTTTGCAGTAAACAAAAGTTAGACCCGTCGTACCTAGGCGGCGCTACCCCGCCACTGGAGCTCCCTTTCATAAGAAGTACAATAGGAGCAGCAACCAGAGTAGCGGAACGGCACAGCCCGAGCAAACTGCCCTAATCGAGTTCAAAAACTATTTTAAGTAAATGAAAAAATTTCTTCCAGTAGCACCAGACTAAAGCGTCTAACTTTGACTCTCAAGGCCGCAGGCTCGAATCTCGCTCCCAGCTAGGTAAAATCTTAGCGGCGCTTGATGTGATCAGTCAGCATCCGGTCTGCATACTGCCGTGGGTTTACTGACTTTCCCCAGCAATGGGAGGGTTGGGGGGTCGTAGTTTGTAGCATGGAGTCTTCCGCCACTGGCGCCATAGCTCTAGACAGTCTGTGGTCGACTGCAACCGTATGCTTCTCTGGGGCGTATTGGCCTATATCTGCAGCACAAACCAGTGCATGCAGGTTTCCCAGTTGGGGGAGCACGGTCAAGTTGACTTTCCCTTTACATAGTTGTTCATATAACAAACTCAAAACCAATAAACAATCTTCAATAAAGAATCTACTGTAGACAGTTTCTAATTAACTCTAATAAATCCTACCGAATTATTGAACATTTCACGTACAAATTCACAGATCAACCCCACGACCCTTCAGCACAAAAATAAAGCCAGGAGTGGGGCGACTGACGGCTGCTATGTCGCAGCGCTGCACCCATTAGAGTATGGAGCTCTAATGTATGTAGTTGTGGTTACATAAACTTCACAGAGAAGGATTTTCATAACTTAGCTTCAATAACCGAAGCAATCAATAGATATAAAGGCGCTTGCATTCGAAGCGTTGATAATAAAGTTAAATCACGTGGATAAATTATAAACCCTTTGCTAGGAAAGCCTTTTTGCAAATGTGCCCACACTTTTGCCTTTACTAATAAAGCACTTAACAATGTAAGTTATGTAACTGTAGTAGAAAAGGCCCATACCTAGTTGTGAAAGATGTATATACATGATGTTTAAATAATAATGGCGGCGTATCACTTGAACGACAAAAATATTATTCATGTTCTAAATCTAGAACGCATTAGTTTAAATGACCTGGCATATAGAAATATCCAAGTAAAGTCTAAAGCATTTGACGGCTGCCTGTAGCAGTCACTTCAACTTTTTGCCGGGTTTTTCTTAGCAATCAAATAGAGAATCGATACCGCGAGTGCCGTGCATTACAGTGCATAGCTTTAAAATAGAAGCGTTCCCGACCAGAGCGCCCGCAGATTACATGCTGCCAGTTATTGATGATTCCAGCAAGCTTCATTGATTCTAACTGAAGGTTTTAAAGCGCTACCGTCTCAAACCGACCCTATTGATTCTAAGTGGCGGTGAAACGTTGTAGACTGGACCTAGCTGTACTGATTCTAACTGTCGATAAAACGAACATCCAGGCTTGATATACTGAGTTGAACTGACGCTAAAACGCTAAAGACTTGAACTGTTTATATGGATTCTAACTGGCGGCAAAACTTTATAGACTCGGGCTGGCTAGATAGATTCTACATGGTTAGTAAAACGGAAACTCAGACTAGATACGCTGATTCTAACTGATGGTAAAACGAAGATTTAAGCTGGCTATATTGATTCTAACTGGCGATGAAACGAAATCTCAATTTAGGAACACTTATTTAACTAGTGGTAAAATGAAGACATGAGCTGGGTACTTTTGTTTCAATTGGCCGCAAAAAGATGACACACTCTTGGTATTCTCCTTTAAACTGGCCGCAACACGAAAACTCGAGCTATAGTTATTCTTGTTCAATTTGGCCGCGAAACGAAGACTCGAGCTGGTCATATCGATTCTACTGGCGATACATCGATCACATAAGTTGGGTACGGCAGAATCATTGTACCTGGCGGTAGAAAATTAAAGACGCAAACTGGTTACACTGAACGCCACTGATGGATAATCTTCAGTCGTTCGAATCACTACATTGGCTATAATTGATGTCAAAACTCTATAGAAGCAAGCCGGTGTCAGTAATCGAACTAACTGTACAACTTTGAAGCCTGAAGTAGACGCTATTGATTCTAACTGAAGGCAAACCCCAAGCGAGTCAAGCATCAGTTATGGAGTCACTTAGTTGTAAAGAACCAGCGAGCCGGTGCTGTTTCGAGTAGCAGTTACAGATTTCATGGTTACTTAAAATGGCAGCGATGCGCTACTGAGGGAAGCCGCAGCTTTTTATTCTCCTATAGATCGTAACTGACGGTAAGAGGATAGTGGTTCTAGCTGAAGCTTTTTATTTCTCCTAGAGATCGTAACTGAAGGTAAGACAATAGTGGCTCTAGCTGCAGCTTTTTATTCTCCTAGAGATCGTAACTGACGGTAAGACAATAGTGGCTCTAGCTGTAGCTTTTTATTCTCCTGGGGATCGTAACTCACAGTAAGATGGTAGTGATTCCAACTGCAGCTTTTTATTCTCCTGGAAGTCATAATGGATGGTAAGACGCTCGTTATCAGTTATATTAATTCAACAGAAGACTCTAACTAACGGTGAAGAATCTAGCAGTCTGCATATACGAATACGAAGAGTAGTATGGGACATACTATGCAACTTGTGATAACTGTACCTGGGAAACAGGAATAATAAACTATAGATAGATCTGTATAGGAAATACATCGGTCTTTATTGTAGCATTTGGCCTCTTTCGAATACTCGCTAATTAAGAACAGAAGTCCACCCAATAACGTCTTCCTGTTAATATATATATACATATATATATATATATTATTATCTTGAGATGGCATTACTTTTAATTGAAGAATACGATGAGAAGCATTTTAGAAATTTGGTTACCCACGACGCGCGTTTCGCCGTACCTCGGCTCATCAGGTG
>LQNS02276924.1:15602848-15634360 GCA_001587735.2 Parhyale hawaiensis | reverse complement strand
TACCCACGACGTACGTTTCGCTGTCCTCAGCTCATCAGGTGGGAGGTTCGAAGATGGTCGTCGAAATTGAAATCGTTAAATTTTGTTGAAATTTCGGCAGGTTAACACAGTGAGATGTATCTGTGATACCTCGTATTCCAAAGCTTAAATAGAATTTGTGCTTCTCTTTGTGCTTCTCTTCATATATATATATATAGTTAACGAAAGATAAGTTGTGCTTACATTTTTGCTTACCAAGCATGGAAGAAGAACAATTACGCGGGACAAAAGGGATGCTAATGCCGAAACTTGACTTACGGCGTTCCTATAATATAAAGCCTGGACTACAACCTTGACTTGCTACTTTTAGAATGTTAACATATACTTCAAGTTTTTATTAACAAATATCCGAACGGCATTGATCCTTGGCATGCTGCAAAATAGATGAGAAACGTCACTTGCATGCTCATTAAGTTAATTATAGATTAATGCTGAGTGGTAAAAAAAAAGTAGCAACGCACTGTCGCGTTTTCACATTATATACGCAGTCCTCGTTTTATGTAAGTTCGCAATAGGCGAATTCGCTTACACTGTATTGCTTATGAATGGACAATTATTTTTGTGACCACTGATTGTCTTTGTGGGAGGAAACGTCGCTTCGATGCGGTTTGTGGGTCGGGTGAGCTGACCCGAACCGGGTGCGAACGACTCGCAGCCTCGTGTTCTGTGATGTTTCCCGCCCCCCCCCCACCCCCCATACTTAGTCCAACGTCAGTCTCACGTCTGCAGACACGCGTGCGATCTTAGCATATTTACCGCAATACATACCGTGTTTTCTTTGTTCTTATTTTCCACATACATGGTCGTAATATACCATAACTGTTGTGTCTTAGTTCTTTCTGTTCAGAGAAGTATCATGAAACTCAGCCAGATTTAACGCTTGGGCAGTGGTAAAAATGAGCTATGGAACGTACCACACAGACACACTGCGATATCTGCGAATCCATCAGAGTGAGTTTTTTTTACGAATGTAACCCAGGCAAATGAAGAGAATCAATTGTGTTACTCTTATAATTGATTTAATATAACAGATTCTGAGCCCTATTTACATTCGAAAGAGCCCATAATGTTTGCCTTCGTTCTATTCCTACTTAAATCTAGAAGCGTATTTTATGATATGCAAACCATTTTCTGGTCGAATATGCACAGCCTGCGAGGGTACACAACATCCTCAGTCACTTCTCACGTGTAACTAACCACTCACCAGGGACCGACAGATGCAGACACACACAAGATGCATCACCTGGTTTTCACTACAGCCACTCTTTTACTACGCTACAATGGCCTGGAAAATAAAGTGTGGTGTGTATAAATATAGCAAACCTTGAACCGCATGGTTGAACAAACTTTCAGGTGTTACTTAAAAAAGCATGAATGGCACAGTGATGCTGGACATAAGGCATTTTTAAATGTCAGACTTGCTCAAGAAACTTCTGTCAATTATAGACAAGCAGAATAAACTTTTACTTCCTGCTCTATAAAAAGTGTGCGTCACATTAGTCATTGATGGATGACACGCTCTAACGTGATGCTTAAGCAGCAAAGTTTTCCATCGAACTATACAATAGTGCTGGACGATAATATTGGCTTGTTTTGAAACAATAACAATAAACAAGGTTGTCAAGTTTCGAACCAGCTAACGTGCAGATGTCATTAATCATTCGGGAGCCTGTAAAAGTTTGTTCGCACGCTGCTACATTTAATCAGTGGCACGATGGTGCCGAATGTAACTCAAGTTGATGCTTAGTTCTAGGCTGGACAAACCTTCCACCTCAATACAAGCCCAATATTTATTTTCGGAAACTCGGTTCAATCTTCTTTCCTGGTTTTCTACCCGCATTTTCAGCGAAAGTTCAGCAAGCGCATCAACCGATGTGCTACCTTCATAGCAATGAAAAGTTAGTGCACAGATGCTGATACTGATCCAGCATCAAACTTTTTTTTACATAATTGCCAGAGGTAACTCAATTTAAACTATAATAAGACAGCTGTCTGTCCGTCAGTCCGTCTGTATGTCCGAAGCCTTCCTAAAACCGCATCCAGGATACGAACCCGGGAACGGGTTATTAATTAGTATAGGCCTGGTCACGGCCTTCTGCGAACTTGGTGGCCCTTGCACACCTGGTGGAGCTTACGAACTTTGTGAACTTAGTGGACTTGGTGGAGTTAGCGGACTTTGTGGACCTAGTGGAGTTGGTGAGTTTTGTAGAATTGCGAACTTTTTCGATGGGATGATAATGTGATTTTCAAATATTTAGTTTCAACCTTTCCAATAGTAAAGGTTTCGTTTGGTGGTCTAGTCAGATATAATTATACGAGGTTAATGAGATTTATCTAGATTTGCTACAATCTTCGTTGGACTTCATACAAAATGTCAATTACAAGAACCATATACATATTTGTCGTGTGGTACTGTATTACATCTTGATGAATGAGTGCTTGTTCATAATGAATAATTCAAAGCGTCCTCATTTCTAAATGGGGAATCTATAAACGCTAGATGCATGCTGGAAATTATCTTTATTTCCCTTGTGTTGTCCTGTATATGTTATTTTCAAGGCATGTTTTCCTGTACAATAATATTCTTAATGACTCCTGCATCTTTGTAGCAGAATAGTACTAAGATTGCTCTGACAACATTAACTGCTTCGTATTTTAATCACATTTTCTGTAGGTGATCTACCCATGTCTTAAGACAGATTAATTGAACATTGGTCCAGTACCGATTGTGAAGGGTCTAATATTAATCCGTCCAGGGTTTGTGATCACCAGAAATAACTTTCAGTACACCATTGATCTTGTAACCTGCACCCATCCATTAACATTGTACAAACTTTAAAGTAATATTCTATATGCTATTACGTGGAAACATCATCACTATTACTACCATGTTTTCTTGTCTAACTGCCCACTGACTTTTGATGGATTGACTGGTATTATATCAAGGTATATTCTATATATGAATATCCACCTCGTCACTTTTTACGCACGTCTATAACCTTGAGACAAATATTCCTCATTAATTAGAGCTGGAAACTTTTTCCTCTGCTGAAGAGAGCTTGTCTAATTAATTAACACACTTCAGTTATTGTAGTAAGAACACAAACCCTTCATTGGGGAGAAACATGATTTCATTATAATTTCGTTTTAGGTGGGAATAATATTCTACGTACATTAACTGAGCACCAATCAATCGTCGGTATCTCCCAGTTATAGCAGAGAAATTAAAGACTTTGAGGTTTTTCGCTTTGACATTCCTGTCACGCAGTCGTGCACGTAACGGGAACGTTCCAACCTTCAGGAAGGCAAAACACGCGATTAAATTAGCGTGCGTTTCCCTGTTTAATGTCCATGAATTGGGCAATAGAGTCCCACCAGACGAAAACATTTACCAACATCCAGTCTGTGGCGAGCGATTTATTGATTAAACGCGTCTGGCTAGAAGAAGGAATCGAGCAAGAAGCTACGTCTCGTCTTCTTTGATTGACCTGCTCCGGATCACACTGCCGAGGGGAAGGGAAGTCCAACGTAATTTATCTCGTTAGTTTTTAGAGCTGTCCTGATTCTATATATGCCCTTTTATACTGAAATTTAGTTGATGAGAGCATGTAATATTTTTATCGGCTTTTTGTCATTTTTCACTCATGCTTGGATCGGGTTATCACTATTGTTTTTTTTTTTTACAAATGTAGAGAAGAACTCCAAAGAAACCAAGAATATTTACCTGCACTAAAAATAAGAGGAACGCTCCGAAAAGTGCTTGGTTATACAATTGTGTAAAAAGCGCATAAATAGTAGTCATTTCTTTATATCACGTACAACTAGAAGCAGACAATTAGTTCTTTATTATTTAACCAATGGGCCTGTTGGTTCGTCTGCTGTCGCCTATCTAATCAATAAACTACATAAATGTGTCAGGTTATGAATGGTCCTCTCATAGACTATGCAGTTCATTTCGCTTCATCCGACCACATAGGGACTAACTTATTTAGCCGCTATGGCAGGCTTGTCATAACAAGCGAAGGTAAGAACTTCAAGTAAGTCCGTGCTAAAATATTTCCAATAAATACTGTCGTTTCGTTGCAAATGTATTTTTTATTTTTGTACCTGCAAAGGTAATTTAGTTAATAAAACTAACTTACGTGTACTAAATGTATAGTTCATAATTCAGAGTCTAATGACGTGGTGCAATGGAGGCGATACTGACGCCACCTGTTGGTAGCATTCTAAAAAAAAAAAATCTAAAATTTTGAAATATGCTGGAAGACTTTATAAGTTATCACCGCTTCCTAATATGAACTAATTTGATACAATCAAAAGTCAGCTCATTTAGAGTATTTTATATTTACGGAAATTAATAATAATGCGTTGTCCCGTATAAGCAGAACGTTGTCTACAATAAACGATGATATTTTGTACATAGTGCACAGCGTTGTCGCATTATGCGACTGATCGTTTTAACCGGTGGTCTTATTAAGCGGAATCGACTGTATTAGAAATTTATTTTAAGCAATGCAACATAACTCAAGAGGTACATTATTAGGTATCACCTCTGAATTGAACTGCAAGCATATCAATTAGCATCATACTGTGCACCATGACCGAAGAAGAGAATGAATATTTAAAAAGAGTTTGAATTTAGGATGTTTAGAGCATCACTGCAGCGAAATAATATATGTACTGCTTCAAATGTAACGAAAAATTACAGCTTAACCCAGTCAATACTCAGCATCGAGTGGCAAATCAAACGATGCCAGAGCAGCCTCACTCGAACAAATTGCAGGTGTTTGCGAAATGCAAAGTCTCTTTGACTGTTTCCGAAGCTGTTGGGCCTTTTGACTCGTCTGATATAAATCCACAAGATTTTAGAATTTTCGGAATTGCTATTGAAAGGATATTCTGTGCAACCCATGAAGCCAATCGCCATGCACTTCCAGATGCGGTCCAACTTGGCCGTCTCTTTTGGAGAGGTTAGGAACGTTTCTTTTTTGGAGCAGACGGCAAACGTACATTTACACTTTGAGGCAGGAACATACAAATCTTAGGAATCAATTGGGCTATCACTTCAGAACACAGCGGCAGTTTTTGCTTTGAGTCAGACATAAGGGCATTATCTCTCAAATGGTTCATGCGTGCAGTCGTTTTGCTTGGATGCGAGGAAGGCATTTGATAGGGTGCATAATCGGACGCTTTTAAAAGGCTATTAGACGAAGGGGCACCGCTACTCGTTGACGGCTTAATGAAATTCTGTAACAGGAATCAAGAGTGATTTTGTACGTAGGTGACATTATTCTCTGAGGACTTCCAAACTACTTATGGAATCCAACTGGGCCTGCTTCTCTTACCATTGCCTTTCAATGTTTTTATAGGAGATATTCTCGACAAGAGCAATGGTAGTGGACTTGGCAGATTCATGGGTGAGCGTTGCATTAATGCCGCCAGTTACGCTGATTATATAGTACTTCTTTCACCACTTCACAGCCCTCTCCAAACCTAGTGTCCGTCTGCGATGATGAAGCTGAGCAGCGTGATATAGTGTACAGTACGGATGTGATTGTAAGTACATAATATTATGTTGCTTGACCCCTGCAGCAGCAAACAATAGAGGATTCGGTATACAATGTTAACTGATAAGTACTTAGCTTATATTCACAGCTTTGTCTCTCTTGGATATCTTATTAATGACAAACTTTCTGGTAGTACATTGTATGGCAGGTTAGGCGCTTAAATCCTGTAAGTAAGCAGATATAATAGTACTTTCATTGATGTTTTCTGATTGCTAATAAACTATTCAAAACATATTGTTATCCGATACATCGCAAGTGGCTTTGGGAAAATTCACGAGAGAGGCCAATACCCAGTTGCATGTAGCGTATAATGAAAGGCAGTTTGTGGGTGTTCCCAGATACACAGGAGTCAGTGATGTTTTTGCTTTGTATGATGTAAATTGCCTGAAATTGGTTCTGAAACCACGATTTTCTTCGTATCAACACCAAAATCTAAACATTTATGCCTTTTGAGTGTATAAACAACATCTGTAATTTTCATGAAGATTCTTTCATAACTTTTTGAGTTACGCTGCTGACAAACAAACAGGCCAACCGATCATCACCAAAAGTTAATCAGTTAAGTCATGCAACGTTACTAACAACTTCTATAAATTTCACAAAGATTCATTCCTAATTTTTTGAGTTATGCTAAAGAGCATAAAATTAAAAAAAGACAAACGAAGGAACAGATCATTCAAAAAATTTGGTTATTTACTCGTCGTATTATACCTAGCAACTCATATAAATTTAATGAAAATCCGTCAAATACTTTTCAAGTCATGGCCGTATGAAAAAAGTTGACAGAGAGACAGACAAACAAACAGACAGATGAAAGGATTTTCACTAAAAGTTAATCATCTGTTACTGTTAACATGCCTAACAATCCCTATAAATTTCATGAAGCCGTTCAATACTTTTTGAATAATCTTGGTGACAGACAAAGAGACAAACAGACGGAAAAAGAGAAAGACAGACAAACAAACACGACAAAAACATAACCTCCTTGGCTAAGGTAAAAATGTAGCTCACTATGTACTTGTAGGCAAATATGTAAACCTATTGTGCACTTCATAGAAATTATTATCAATGCCATTTAAGGCAGGAACGTATTATTATAGAAGTAGAACTGAAAAGAAAAGAGATGCAAAAGATAATTCCGTAAATTTATTCAGACGGAATTTTTTGTTTTCTTTAAATTTAGCAATCTATCGCTAAACTTGCGTAGTCATAAACAAGTTTCTGTTAAGTTAAGTCGAATATTAAAAAAATACGTAAATTTCATTAATTAGCATACAACTGAAAACAGGTTACACTACGTAGATGAAAAAGTCATTATAAATAACCTATGTGACTGTACCCAAAACACGGTTGATATTTTCAGCCATGATACGCAGTCTGATAGAATATCTATTACTCAGTTTGATACAGACCCATGGCTGACGAATGGAGAGACGGCATAAGTCCTCGGCAGAGGGTCAAGAAAATTTCCAGTGACTTTTTCACGGTGTCATCCTTTAGCGGCTTTCTAATGAGCGCAGTTATCGTAGTCACCTGAGATAAACATTGAAAGACACAATAAAGTGGCCTGTACCACATCAACCGCTTATTGAAGCATGAGCGAGTTGGCGGAACCTGCTAGCCAAAAATTATCGTTCATGAGGTAAGACCAGACGGGCACTTATGGAGCATCGGAACCTGGACACTTAGAACTATAAACGTCGAGTGCAATGAAGAATAGAAAAAGAAATCCAAAATTTTAATCACGTAGATAGTATCTTCAGTTAAGGAAATTGAAGAACAGAATGAGTCTCCAATTTCTAAAGCAAAAAAAAAAGGAAAATCAACATGCATCTAGGCCATCCTTTCCAACCAGTCAGCGTGTCTAACAGGCAGCTTGGCAGCCAGCTCGCGCCATGAACGTGGGCCGCTGGTTAACAAAGCTTTGATCCCTTATGTCTTTTCCCTCTATACTTCCTTTGAGTGGAACCCACTGGAAGTGTGTACACTGTACAGGCCCCCGCGATGATGAGCAAGCAAAAATATCCGGCTGACAGTGTCACTCTCTCCCTTTGTATCTCCCTTCGCTGCTGAGGGCATTAGTTTGCGCTCCGATTATTATGTCTGTTCTGGCTCAGTGCCTGCTACGCTTAAGGCAAATAGCAGGAGCAACAGGGTATAATAACACTAACAACGCTGTTACTGTTAGTATGCACCCTTGTCACTGTTATTATACAATAGTTACGCTGTTATCACTTGAGGTTATGGAATGCTTTGGGTAACCGCGTCGACTCTATTGCTGTAGAAAATATTGAGATGCAGTCAACGCTAGTCTCCAAGCACTCTTTACCAAGCCAGACAGGAACATACAGTTATGAATCATCATTGTAATAAAAGCAGACGTGTATTGATCCCATTTATTTTTTATTTATTTGTTTATTATAACCTTACTAGAGTGCCCGCGCTGTCAAAAATGACAGCGAAGAATTTTTGATGACCCTTGTTCATTGATCATACTTTTGTTAATACAATTGCTAACTTAAAACCGCATAGAGATGAGCGTTTATGGCTTCGCAACTACTGTGCAGCGATTTTTTTTTTGTCTCGCTCTATGACATAGAAAGAGAAACTCGGAGAAAGTGTACAGGGAGACGATATAACCAAAATATTGCACCTGGATTCTGGCTGGCTGGAATGGGCGGCGTGAATGCATCTTGAAATTTCATTCAGTAGTAAAACAGTAGACTCGTGCTCTTTTTCATTTACATTAGCTGCAAATACTGTCCGTACGTGCAAGAAATGTTTTATTTTGAGTTTTTCTGTGCACTGGTCTTAAATAGCCGACTGTATCCACGTTACAACTCTCCTTAAAAGATCATGCCATTCTGATTCCTGCACGATAATTTGTTTCAAGCAGGTGCCGCCAATCCGCTCATGGCTGTCTAAGCAGCGGCTGATTTGCTGCACGCACATCGCAATTGAGTCTTTTATCTAAAGTGACCTACAGATCTGAGCTCATAATGCAGGATGCCACTGCAGAAAGCCGCCTTGAGAATGCTACTGTAAACGATTGGGTCCCAGTTCCGAAGGCTTGTGTAGTCTCCCTCTATACTTCCTCCGAGTAGAGATAAATAATGTTTTCTGCGGGCCGTTCAGCAACACTCAAAATAATGGTTCACTTTGGTAGCATGGATACCGTAGAACATCATATCATATGCTCAATGCTTTTTGCTTAGGGAGAGCTGTTTCGTCGCCGATTGCATTAAATCTGGATGAATAACTGATGCAGCGAGGTAATCTCTGGGAAGAAACTAAGAAGCAAGATGCATGAGAGTGCTAATAGAAGCTTCAGATACCTTCAGTGCTTCAATTTCAACTGCGGCAATGCAAGGAGTGCATTTAAATATATGTTTTTTTTATACTCTACCTTAAATCGATGCATGGAGAAGGTAATACTTCTACGCCAAGAGACGCTTTTGGTTTCTTTATTGTTTGAATTTCATCTTTCGCTGATGAAGATACGTTTGCCATCAACTGTAACCTTTTCTATTTTTTACAAACTGAATTTTAATGCAGCCTGACAGGATGACAAGTCTCCAACCTGGCCTAATTTTCACCAATCTGTTTTATTAAAGCGTGACAGAAAACGGTGATAAAAAATAGATGATTACGCAATAATGAAGAATAGCAGAGCTAAATTCTTCCTATCTATTTCGTTAAAAGCGTGACACGAAACATATAAATATATAGATAAATAAATATATAAACACACGACGGTCATTCTTAGCGTTAGATATTTTGTCACGCTTTAAGAATGCAGATTGCGAAAATTAAGCCACATTGGAGACTGGCCATCCTGGCACCGCTTCTTTGAAAATTGTAGGTAGGTATGAAATAGACGAGGATGCAAATAACGACAAACTATTTAATACTATATCTAAACGCACTATAAGAATACTGTGTGATATTTCAACAGTTAACTAAGAACTCTTTGATCAATGGTTATTTCTATTGATTTTATAAAATAGACCAATTATACAGCTGTGGCGATTGATCAGCTACTGAAAATAAGTATTTAATGAAGCCGGGCGTGGATAGTTTCCTTAGCAAAAATTACAAATAAAGAAAATGAAAAACCTTAGCCAGTAACATTTTACCTGTTACTATGGAAGCCATGTCGTGGATATATAACTGAACAAAATTTTTCATGCTCCCAGTGTTATTCAAGTATTTTAACGCAGAGACTAAATAGCTACATGGATGAATTCTCCGCAACAACCAAAAGATTTATAGCCAGTGATGTTTGAGTAGTTAATTACGAGAGTTAATACGCTAATTCATCACTTTCGAAGCACTCAGTAGCTACGGCGACGCCGCTGGCTGAGTCCCTCACAATAGAAATGTTTCCATTATTGATAACGAGAAATTTTCCGCCTTATCATCGAAGCAATGAGGCTCGGGATGAGAAGTTGACAGCGACTCGAGATCTCGTTAGGAAAGTTATCGTTCTCGACTGATGACGGAGATGAATGTCACAAAACTTTTATAGGGACTGCCTAAGTTCAGGGGAGATTATTTCATATGGATGAACGAAGCAGCTTTTGCGAAACACGGCACCTGCATAAATAATGACGCCGGAAAGATCTCCATGTAGTGTCAGAAAATGTTCGTGGAGCAGAATAATGCCTAGGTTCTTGGGAAATTATATCAAAGGGATGGATGAAACAAAAAATCACGCCGTCCACAGCAGATGGCTGATACACAGATGTAAAAAGTTTCCATTCCCTAGCAAATTATTGGTGGCCCAAGCAGTTGGTAAAAGGCTACAGTTCAGGGGGCAGCCAAGAATTCTTTTAAGGTAAGGTTTCAAGCATTAAATGATTTATGTTGTGTTTACAGTAGACTATTTCATGAGGCCAACCCTCTCCATTTAAAATGCACCACTCTATTAAATAGATGCAGCATTCAGCCAAGGCCCATAAGCACATAGCGTCTTGGGAGCCCCTAAGCACACTGTCTCTCGGGGACTCCCGAAGCACACAGTGTCTAGGGGCCGCTAAGCACACTGTGTCTAGGGGGGCCCTAAGCACACAGTGTTTAGGGACCCATAAGCACACTGTGTGTAGGGGGCCTATAAGCACACTGTGTCTAGGGGGCTTCGGTTCAGCCATTTACAAGGCAGTGCTAGTTCCCCGCAAATCCTTTTTCTCGGGGGAATCCAATAGAAAAAGGAATTTTGTGAGAACAATAGACAGTCTAGGTAAGACAGGTTTAATACAGGAGAAAAGGTTGTTTGCTAATGTCGAGTGGGATTACTGAAACAATTTTGTTATCGGGAGGAGTAAAAAGTTGCGAGTATACCTTAAACGTGCATTACTCAGTTGCTTAAGATACCCTCAAAGCTGGATGCTTTAGAGGAAATTTACTAAGCTCGGTAGAGCTATTTTGATAGGAATCAACAAATAGTACGTGTGGAGTGCGTAAGTTATTTTATTTAATTCTATTTCAGAAGCTGAAAGTGTTAACAGAGCTGGTTGGTGAAAGATGCTTCGTAATATCGGTGTTTCTATATATGAATGAAAAAACACAGGAAATTACATAGAAAAAAGTCCCAGTCAGCATAAGCAATGATGCCAGTATGGCTCAAGCGTTCCCATCTGCAGCTGACGTCGTTCGCATCTGAGAATCTTATACTAAGTTCTGATATTTATTATTTTATCAGTGTGCAGGTCTCTTTTTCTGATTACAATGACGACAAAGAGATGACGCACTGAGGGAGAAGCCTACAACGTCTGCGCTATGGTTTTCCAGCGCAGGAACATTGCGCATGGGTACAAAAAGTCAGGAGAGAATAGCAAAACCAGATGAGATGGTCAGTAAAAATACGAAAAGGAAGGAAGCGCAGTTAAGACGCAACGAAAATGTCCCGAAGGCCTAACTGAGGCTTAAGTGACCGATGGGGTTGCTCTGAAGAAGCAACTCGATCCCAATAACATAGGATAGGTAACATTTTGATGGGACCAGGAGAGATTAGTGCGACGGGATACCGCAGCGATTATCAGAACTGCTCGAATTTGATACCTAGAGACCTCTCAGAGCTCAAAGGTACCTCCCCCGAGCAAGGAACGGTACCGAAAATTCCAAATTGATTCTGAAGCCATCATTTTTTGTATCAAAACCAAAATCTAATCATCTGTGCCTTTTGATAGTATTAAGAGTTTTATTAATTTTCTTGAAGATCCGTTCATAACGTTTTGAGTTATGCGGCTAACAAACATTTTGACAAACATAAGTCAAACACACAAACGGACCCACCGATCATCACCAAAATTTAGTCATTACTAGCCGACCCGTGACCCGTTGGGTCGTCATTACGATCGTCTTCGCTTTGGCAATAAAAGCAGGTGTTATTTAGCTGGGCATAGACCACCCGCTATACGGCCGTCCTCTTCTGTCCGTCAAGGAGCGGCCCGTTCGGTTCATTATCAACAGATTCTTTGCTTCTCTAAGGAATATTCAACACCCAGGTTTTAAGCGAAGTCAAATTATTATATTTTACGTATTTCAGTTGTATTGCCCGTGGAACCGATGAATAGTTGATCATGCCCGTTCTTGAGGCCCAGTTCAGTTTAACTTCCGTATCACAGATACAATCGAATTAAAGAGCTAATCTATGGAAAGAATGCCACTGCCCCCATACCTCGAATTTCTTTTCTTGTAAAAGTGAAGAAGATGTGTCATACAAGACACAAATAAACAAGACACTAAGCAAGACACAATGAAGCAAGACCGGTTCACAGACTTTTAGTATAATATAGATAGATAGAGAGATGTCTTTTTGCATAACTGACAATTCCTATGAATTTCATAAAGAAAGTAATCGTGAGAGACAAATGTATGCAAAAGTACGCGTACATTAACTACTGAAAATTTTTAAAGGGAAAGCTGGTCCGAAAATATCCCCTGTTTGAAAATGAGATTAGCTTATGGTTTCTTCATATTTTTCAGCCCTCAAATTGAAATAACTGGGAATTAGTTTAATGTAACTAGATTGAGTTACGTAAAATAAATACTTTTGATTTATCAAGCTATATATGAGACTATATTTAAATCTCCTAATAACAAATTTCCTTGCTTCAAAGTAAATTTTGTTGATTCAGACATATATTTTCGTCATTTAAACCTGAAGTCAGGTAAATGTAGAGTTATGGTATTCATTTTGTATGTTTAATCATTTGATGCTGGGTCATGCACCACATAAGAACGGTGTCCAGCTGCCATCTGAGTTCATATAATTCTCCATGCTCTAAAGATACCGATAATTATAGACGGAGCTTCTTTAGGACGTAAAGAAGCCCTTGGATCTTTTGGAAGCCTCGGAATACCTGACCTTAGGAGGACGTCCATTACCGCTGATCAGAAGTGCAGCAGAAAAATAAACAGAGGCTTTCAGTAGTAATATTTGGGGTCACGGATGACATTTGTATGTGATCAGGACTGCAAAGAAATAGAGGCGTCCACCTGTAATATTTGGGGTCATCGGTAATATTTGCAAATGATCATGACTGCAAAGAAATAGAGATCTTCACCTTCAATATTTCGGACGATGGTTAATATTTGTTTGTCATCAAGATTGCAAAAAACTTCAAGGAATAAAATTAGCCGTTAAGGTTAACATTTACATGTGATCAGGGCTGTAAAAACAGGGAAACCTTCAAAGTTAAAGTGTGCGTACTTGGGTGATAGAAGCCACTGCTTTATGATCAAAATCGTAAAAATGGAGGCCTTCACTTGTAATATCTGAGGTCACAGATGGCATCCACGAGTATCAGGATCACAAATATATTTAAATATATAGGGTCACAGACACTATTTGTGTACAATCGGGACAGCAAAATAGAGACTTTCAGTTTTAATATTTTGGATCATGGATGACATTCGTACTTCATGTGATCACTACTACAAAGAAATAGTGGCCTTCGGTACCTGCTGCCCAGACCATTATTGCATTCAATTATGCTGCGTAAATGAATAGAGACTCACTTCCGCCTCTGAAAAGTGTTATGATACAAATATTTTAGAGAGGCAATACGACACTAATATCAAGTGCTAAATGTTCATAGTAATAGCAGCAAATGCTGCCATTAGTGGTTATTTTTTTTTATCTTACCCTCATGCCCAATCAAATTATTTACTGGTTAACAGCCGCTATTTACTACTGATGCTCTATGTGGCAAACATCAGCTGTTTACGCAATTTTTCCGATTAAGATAGAACAGCGTGGTAAATTTACTTGGAGCCTATAATTTATTCCGTTTTACCGACAAAATAAGTTTTGGTTTCCAATTTCAGGTAACGCCGTAACTCAACCCATGCCTCGCGGCGCACCGCCAGTCTACACGTTGTGCAGACTGGGTGGGATTGTGCACTCATCAATGCACAGAACGAGTCGACAACATAGCCACATTTTATGGAAGGTGTTGCGAAATCCTTTGGAGAATGCAACTCAGGTTTGAGCAAATGAAAAGGCGAGGTTGATAAGATCAGGTAGGCGGAAGAGCAAATCAGTTGCCAAACTGAATCGCCTTAAGATCACAAAAACCGTATAAATGAGTTGCCAATGATATTTATCAATTATATTTCGCTGCTTTGCGAGATTCAGAGTATCTCTGTGATCCACCGTTGTACTAGATTTCAACTTCTTCAGATTTTTGCTCACGTTACAACAGGATACGCAAAATTGCTCACTGTTCAGTATTTTCTATGGTTTGGAAGTACGTTAGTAGCATTTGACGTTAAAAGTATAGTCGTTAAGATAGTCCCAATGTATGTATAGTTCTTAGCTTTGCCACGAAAGTTGTGGTACGCGAGGTGGTACAGGATACTGAACAAGCTATTAGATATCCCATTAAGAAAGCACCTGTGTTCATCGCTGTCCGATTGGGAATTTGTATGTGCTGTTAGCGAGAGACTTTCGAAGTTCTTTAAATCTGTTCCCAGAACACACATACCTTTATAATTGTATATTTTCAGAAAATGTCTGCGTTGATAGTGTAAGATTTTACGAAGTTCCTTGAAACTATTTGCGGAAATTACCTGCGTTTATAGCCACTTATTTTTGAATGCGTTGTTAGTGCAAGATTTGTTGATTTCTTTCTGAAAAATGCGAACTGGAAAACACGACCGCCCAAAGTTTAAATCTACATAATTTACTCTGCACTCTATACGGCTTAAGACCTCAACCCCGCCTAACTTCACATACACACAGAGCAGGGAGGGCACCTTCCTTTCGCTCCACGATATCTTTGCGATGTTTCGCTTTTCAATGGCAAAGCTCTTAATTAAGGCGGCGAGAGCAGTAGCCGACTGCGAACAAAAGCATGACTGTGCCACACCATTAAGCTGGTTCTCTAATAGTCCCCCCTTTCTATGGAGAAATTATATTACGGAGCTAAAACAGCGTTTTCTTTTGTGACACTGATCCCTTCGGGGCACCTCTATCTCGGCAAATATTAGGTATCAATAATATGAAAGTATCGCACGCTCCCCCATTGTTCTATTACTTTGAAAACCACTCATGTTACATCAAAACACGTTATTCAGAGAGAGAAGAACACGTGCAGAATATTAATAAAGCTTTTTGTTTTCGGTGATGCTGTCACATATTGGACGAGCATCGAAAAGGATCAAACAAACTTTTCGACTGATGTTTGCTAAGCAATGAGCTACTGGCAACTACAAGCAAAAGATTTATTATTACCCCATTGTTATTTGTATCTTTGTATTTATTCATTATTATTTGTTATTATATTTCTTTATTACAAAACGTAGGTCCCAGTGTATTTCAGATTGTGATTTCGCTAAGCACTTAGAGCGGGACGAAAAATTAATATCATTGTTTAGTTTTTCTTTTTTTGCCAATACCATGAAACTAGCGATAGTGCGATTTGATTCCTTGTTCATGATGATGGTCACTATTAATTGGACACTGAAGGCATAACCTTTAATACAAATAAGAAGAAAAAATACGTTTTTTGCAACGGATTGCTGGGAGCAATTAACCAGTAACAAAAAGCGCTGCCAATTACCTTTTTTGAACATTGAATGTCTAATTGCATGTTTACAACATCAGACAACTGAAATTTTTTCAGACTGACTGGAACCTGTCAAAATTCAATACAATGAAAGCACCTTTCTCTGATCTTTTAGATCCGTATCATCCTGATTTTCCCTTATCTCATACTGAAAGAACCCGCAGAAATAGTCCAGAACAAAATCATATTTTCTCAATTATGAAGCCCTGGAATCTTTACCATGCTTGAGATAGGTGAAAAATGCTCCAAGTGAGGCAGTACATCTTCCACGCGAGACTTGCGAGCTGTAGCAACTTAAATTTGCAACTGACTCCTTCTCCCATTGATCCCTTCACAGGTCGTTTCAAGGATACCTCAGGGATACCCTACTTTTCCCTATATACCGCTGATGAAAGCGTCACGGTGGTACTAACTAACCAACTAATGGAGGGACAAGTTGAATTGTAATAAATAGATTCCATCCGTCTTATTGGATGGCAGGAGAACGATATATATAGAAATATAAGGCAGCTGTCTCCGCCATGATACGCAGGAAATTACCATTTATTAAGGGATACTGAGTTTTTGTACCACGTCAATCAATAGCAATGATGGCTTAGCACACTGGTAGAGAAATCATAGTTACTTCAGTAACTTTCGGTGTGAGTTGGAGCTAACCAGCAGCTATGCGGTGGAAGTAAGTCGCATGCTGAGCCAGATCACCGAGCAGTGGACCGAACTCATTTACTGCCAAAACTTTTCTCAAACCTGCAATAATTTCTTTTTTATGACCTCACGAACATATTTTTTTACCGGTTACAAAAAATTCGTTTGAATGTTAACTTCAAGAAGCCAACATAACCTTGCAAAAACTTTTCGGGCAGTGAACGGCCGTCGAAAGTTTTAATAGAAGATGTGGCGTGCTGGCGTTCAGAATATGACAGCCTCTGCGACAACCTACAGGCTGCAGCACAGCACAACCGCACGCGACAGCATTATGACCACTGGTCTCTAGAAGCCATTGCTTCTGGGCACGGACATACACCGCGTTGTGGCCTATACATTCGCTTCCGTACAACGGGAGTACTACCTTAATTGCAGAGCTTGCTGCACAGCACAACGTCTCCCGATAACAGCCTCATATATAGGCACTGACCTCGAACAAATATTGTTGGCCGGAAACGTACTGACGTTCCATAGTATCGTCAGGACACACAAGTAGACAGTGACAATGCCGTCCACACGTGCTTGCTACCGCTGCGCTACAGCGCTCTATAAAGGGATAATGGAACGGAGAGACATCATTTGCGGAAATGATAGACAGAGAAAGGGATATTACCTAACAAAGCTTATTTGCATACGATGAGCTGCAGTGCGATGGAAACTTATTGTTAACCTTTATATTTATGTAATGAACATTCAGATGTTATAATTTCCATTTACTTATTTCATAATTAATATTTATATGTTATTGCGCTAACAGAATTTCAGCTGCCTCAGAAGTTTTTTAGCCGTTTCAACTGCTTAGCTTTTGGATGAGGCGAGAATTTCATTAGAAAACTAGAGCACTCTGAGAGCGCATACCTCCGCCAAGTGAGGCAGCGGTAACGAAAAATTCAATTTGGCTTTAAAACCACAATTTTCTAGGCATCAACTCCGAATTCTAATAAATTGTGCCCTCTGTTGATATTAACAGCTTATGAAATTTTCGTGAAGATCCGTTCATAACTTTTTTAGTTATGCTGCTAGCAGACAATTTGACAAACATGAGTGAAACATACAAACGAACAAACCAATCTGCACCAAAATTTAATCATATATGTCTTATAACATTAATAACAACACCTATGAATTTCATATAAATCCATTCAGAATTTTTTCAGTAATTGTGCTGACAAGCATAAAATTAGGAAAAGTGACTAACGAACAAACAGATCACTCCAAAAAATTGGCCGTTTACTCTTTGTAATATACTCAATAGTTCATGTAAATTTCATCAAAATCCATTGATAACTTTTTGAGTTATGACATTGAGAAAAATGAGGCAGCCAAACAAACGGATGGACGGATCTTCACCAAAAGTTAATCATCTGTTTCTCCTAACAAACCTAACAATCCCTGTAAATTTTGTCAAAATCCGTCCATAACTTTTTGAGCTATTTTTATTACAGACAGACAGAAAAACAGACTAACAGACGGAAACATAGCCTCCTTGGCGGAGGTAAATATTGCTGCTACGGTATTGCTGTTGATGGTGCAGTGAACTGCGCGTAGGTACGACAAGTTGTCGGAAATATTTTGCACTTAAGTGACATGATTACCAGCCATGACGGGAATACGACAGTCACGAACATTCGATTTATAAAATATTAATGTCCAAATGGCGTAACATCGGCTTGCATCGCCCACAGGACAAGCTCTACGTACAGTTTATTGTAAGTCATGGACTCATACCATTTAAATGCAATGAATGCTCCACCGTCAATGGTGATCAAAAGTAGTACAGTCTTACCATACCTGCCTGTTATTTTGTTAATTTAAGGTGGTATACTCAAACCCAATAATTATTATGTTAAAATGCTGTTTGACAGTCATTAAATAACTTAAGAACATAAGACAAAGCCATTTGCGTGCAATGTTGAAATGTTCTGAGTTGTGAAATCAAATCAATTATTTTCACATTATGCTTACGAGCCATTTAAATCACTCAGAATTATGAATTTAACTTAATTTGTTTTAAAATTACGCTTACAAACCATTTAAGTGATTTAAAGTCATAAAATCCGACCAATCTATTTTCAAATTATGTTTACAAGTCATTTAAATGCTTCGAAGTCATAAAATGACACAAATTGATTTTCAAAAACGATACCTAACCGTAAATGAAACGACTTAAGGTGGCAGAACCAAACGTATTTACAATCTGCATAGAGCACCAGTTCACACAAGACCTGCACCATTTGAAAGCTGCCGCCCGATCCACCTGGCTCATAAAGAACTAATGATATAGAATCAAGTGCGGCTCACCGGTAAAACCAATGGCAAGTCATTGTACCGCGGTGGTACTGATATCCAAGAGGCTTGCATTACTTCAACAAGTCATTACCCCAACGAAAATAATGACATTTAGATGGAATAAAAAATAAATCGTATAACTGGAGATTATTTCGGTAGCTCGTATAGGTTCTACGAACTTGGCTCGTAAGTCGAATATTTAGAGTGATTATATATCCCAAAATTAACATTACCAAGGACTGCCTATTTACTCCCAGAATAATAAATTGTATTGTCCACTAATAAATTTTTGCTGGTTATGCTGGAAAATTTAATAAATCTTTAGTTCAATGAGCAAATAAGATTTTTTTTTTCTTCGCGATAGAACAGTGTTCACTCAGTAATAAAGCATAAGTTATCTTAGAGGAAGGGCAGCATATCTTCAACGGAAATAGCTTCAATGCCAGCGAAACATGCCACCAGCAACGGTTTTACTCGACAAGAATCAATAAACATGTGTGCATTAGTTTGCGCTAAATCGAGAAACATAGATAATATTGGTAGAAAAAGGTACCTGTGAAGCATACAGCCAACACTTATTTAAACTGACGAGAATAAAAAAAATAATTCCTAATACTTTATCAATAACATATTAAGCAACCAATTTATATTAATGCTTTTGGACTTAAACGATGCAGTCAAACGGAAATAATACTCTATGATGAAATATTGAAGACAATTTTTGTGTAAATTTACTTTGACTCTTAATATAATGTTGTTAAGCAAAATACTCCTACACATTATAATGCAATGTACTACATACCGTCCGTTGCTTTAATTGTATGAACGCCGAAAAAAAAAAGATCTCGTTCACCATGCAGTTTCTTCTATTAATTACCAATAAGATTCTCCATTAAAACAATTGTCGTAGACGAGAAAAAGCGTTACCAAATAAAATAAATCAAATTACCGCTAGTCATAACTAAAATGACANTGTATGAACGCCGAAAAAAAAGATCTCGTTCACCATGCAGTTTCTTCTATTAATTACCAATAAGATTCTCCATTAAAACAATTGTCGTAGACGAGAAAAAGCGTTACCAAATAAAATAAATCAAATTATCGCTAGTCATAACTAAAATGACAAGCCAATGAACATTACTATTAATCCTAAAAGCTAGGACTATTCGCATTATTTAAATAGATCTAGTTCCTTGTCTATCAGACGCACCCACATCTTAATTAAAACTTATATAAAACTCTGCGCAACACTAAAGACTTACCTTCGCGCAGCGTGCGATGCATATCCTGCACCGAAAATATTTTTCTTCTTCGCAAAATTACAAACAATTGCAACACAAATGCACCTTAAACGTTCCATTTTATAACTCCTTGAATAAAACACAGGCACAAAAATAAACCATTTTTCCTTTATTTTTTGTAGCCAGATGGTGAGTAATTTCACGGTCAAAATGAACACAACTTTTTTCCCTCGGTAATTAGTTCTATCTTTGAAAACTAAATAACTGGGCTCGACGGACGCGTACTCGTATCCAAATTCACCGGCACTGCTCGCGAGTTATTAGACTTCCCTGTGCCTTTAATGGGCGTAATTGGACAGCCTTCACCCTCGATTCGAAGCTTCCTTTCGATATTTCACTATTAAGACTGGCACTCGAAGTTAAGAGGAACACCAACGCGGATAGCGAGAGAGAGCAGCGCGTCACCTCACCACACGACCGTCGGGATAACACTGAGCGCTACTTGCTCTCTGAGACTTGGCAGTGGCGCCATGGTTTGGGTAATGAAATCTTTGGTGTAAATAGCGTAGATTTAAACTTCGTTATGGTAACGCTGGTGTGTTAAAAGTTCTAAGATAACTTGAGCTCCGAGCAACCACGGATTTGAAAATTATGACATTATACAAGACCAAGTGCAATTCCTATGGGAAGAATGGGTTACATGCGTCTTCTTAAGAGTGCCATCATAATGAGTAAGCGTTATTTATTTGAATTGTATTTCGCATTAACAACAAATACTGTTATGCTACATATGGGCTAAATCTAGCTACAAAAGATAAAAAAAATATAGTTTCAGTCATTCTGCTGGTTTTATTTTCTATTCACACACACCTTCCATGTGGTTATCTGTAAAATGTTATCCGTAGGCGTAACCTTGTTCCAGAAGTAAGCCATGACTCGAACTGAAGTAGAATTTGCTATTTATTTGGGCCATATTTTCTGTTCTTAAAAGAGGCATGTCTCTATGTCAGTGAAAATACGCCGTATTTAAGATTTTACCGCTAATTCTACGAATAGAGATAAACCTGTCCCAGCGGCAGGGACACGTGTGCTCAAAACAGCATTATAGGAAACTAATGTCTTGTATAATACTAGTGGACTCGTGCGCGAAAAAATTCACATAATAATTGACATGTTTGCTCTCTTCTCTGACTTGCCGTTTCTACATTTTCCCGCTCACGCTTATTAGCAGCTATTACTTTCGTCTGTAATGTTTCTGCTTTTAGTCTTACTTGTCAGTGTGTCGCATAGGCGCTTCATCTCTCACCATTGGTAGAATGTCCTCGTTGTTGAGACTGTAGAAGTCTCGCCCTTCTTTTACGTTCCCTATCCTTTTCATAATTATATGCGCATCTTCCAAAGTAAAATTTTGAGTAGAACACTGCAAAAAACTTTAATGCAACTCAATTCAGCCCAAGTGCAATGTGAGTGCACCGTATTCACGATACTGTCTTCCATACTTAAATATCTCATTCATTGAAATGCTGAAATTTTGGCCTCAGAAGCTAAATCTGCTCTCTTAGAGAAATAAAATCAACTAGAAGAAAAAATTGTCTACTGCCCATCGTAAAAACTCCGTTGATCAACTGTGAATTTCTACGTTATGACCTGAAAGAAAAAGCTATAAAATCGGACTCCAGACGTTGCATACCTATATATTGTTCCGATGGCGAGAAGTCTTTCATGTAAGAAGTGCATTCAGATATAGGGAAAAGAATTCAACTTTGGTCATCTTCTGCAACCAGGTCTTCGATCTCTATGGAAACGCAACTTAATTACAAAATCTGCAACCTGGCCTATTTTTCGCCTATTTCTATAAGAGGGGACACAAAATTAATAAATATGTACACGAATCGTTTTATTCTATTAGGATGCCGGCTTCAGTCTCTTATGACGGCTGCTTTGAGTACACGCGTCCCTACCCGGTGTAACAGCTCTACCTGTATGCTCTACTGCAAATTTTGAGAGATATTTCGTAAGTTGATCCCGAGAACTCTAATTAATACGCAGTTTTATTAACAATATATCTACCAAGATCTCTAGTTTCTTATATCTTCCTCATTATAGGTACTAGCAAATCAATCTTAAACTATACTCGCCACCGTATTTTGACTACGTTAAATGTTGTGGATAGTTATCGAATTAACATACAGAATCCTAGTCCACAGTGGCGTCAAAAAAAAAAAAAAAAAAAAATCAGCTACTGTCCAAGTCTCCAATTTTCAAACAGCTCAGTATCGCTGGAAACCGCTATCACATTTTCATTATATATTTTTAAATGTTCTCATTGGTTTTTGTACTGCAAACTTTTACGCTGGAAATAGTATATTTTTAATAGAAGTAGGCATAAATTTTTATAAATGTTTCCTTCGCTACGTTTCACCCAACTTTCTTAATCATCACTGATGCTTCTTTTTTTATTTCGCGACTTTTACTTTTTTTTCACTACATGTTACAGCCCGGCTGCTTATTTTCTAGCTGTCAACACTTGCCGGAGTAAAATCAAGATAATATGATCTCACAGGTTTGCCTCACTTGGAGCTTCAGAGAGCAGCATTGGATTCACCACTTTAAGACAAATGCCAGAAGTTAACCTAGAAACACTATTTCCAATTTTCCGAAACACTATTTTGCCCCATATATGGGAGTTTTATATCATCTCAAGCGTAATTGGATGGGGGCTAACACCTTCAACACGGTTCAAAGTAGCCTAACCAATGCAGCTGTTTCAAGTTCTGGACAAGTCAGACCCAGATAGTGTACATCAGCTCGACTTTGCCGTGCCAGTCTAACACACCTTCAGTTTCCATGCCGGCAAAAGCCTCTTAGCCATATTGTGTTGGGCTGTGTTGCTTATTATCAAGGTTTTCTTTCCATGGGAATATAATAAGACATGTGTAGAACCATTGCAGTAAGTCAGTAAATAACACAGACTGGTAGGAGTAGGGTTACTCATATATGGAGAAACATTGCAGTAAGTAAACATCACAGACTGGTAGGAGTAGGGTTATTCATGACCTTCTGCAGCGGAGACTTCAGAACCTTGCCATTGCTCAATGATATTATGTATTTTCTCGAATAAATTCACGATTATTACAAATTGTATCTCATCCGCTTTTAATATACAAAACCTATAATCGATCAAGTTTTTGGTTTTCTCAATAAAAAAAGCTCACTGAAAATAATACACGTACGGAAGTCTTTTAAGCAGCAACTGAAAGCTATTCATTTTAATGAATAAATATGAATTGAAATACGCAACAAATTTAATTGATCAACCTTTTAACTGCCAACAGATTTCAAAAAATTAAATGGGTGAGTAGGTTAAGCCTCTTTGGGTCTGCAACCGACGGTCTTAAAAATAATAATAATAAAATTAAGGGAAGAATGCTTAAATTAACGAGCATAACGCGGAACCCATGCGTAAGGGTGTTCCCACGCTGATCCAGTGGGCAGTGTAAGCTGAGTAGGAAGAGGTAGGGCGATAGAAAACATTAGCAAGAGTGTGGAGTTGGATACACGCAAAGTGGGCAAGCAAGAAGGATGTTCCAAGCGTCTAGTTAAAGTTAAGGTGGTGAAAGGGATGCTCTGTTGTATAATTGATTTAATAATGTACAAACTTTTTTCAAATTTTATAAATGCACAGGAAAAATTGGATCTGGGAAATGTTACTACACAATTACTTGAAAATATGCATCGAATGCAAATTATTATTGAAAAACTATGTATGGGGACAGTCAAGCCTGGCTATTAGGATTAAGATAGTGAGAGAGATCTTGTGGAAAGTCTAGGGCTGTACGAATATAGACCATGGGATTGCTCTTAGTTCTATGTTCAGGACTTGATCACTCCCACAGTATATTTTCCTTTTTTAGATAGGAAGACAATGCAAATCTTAAGCTTAGAGGAATAAAACAGTTCGTGCACTAACTAAAGTATCACAGTGACATATGTAGCTCATCCCCTGGTTTTGGGAACGGTTAGGTGCCAAACACGTCAGGTCGGTTGGTGCTTCATTCCCGGAACGGTACTGGTATGGAATTCGTTATCGGGATCCCTCTTCAGTCGTGTCAATCTGCAAGCTTTCAACTCGGCAGGGAACGGTGTTTTGATGGCTTCTTCCTTTTAGCCGCTCCTTGGGCATCTTGAAGTTGCTTTGTGCTTTATTTGGGTATTTCCGTCCTTTGATCTCATGGATAATAATATGACAGTGAGCGCTGAACATAGGTATATGTTCCATAATTTTTTCCACGACAGTCATTTATAATTCGCGATATTTTCTCATTTTCTCGCATATTATGGATAGCAATTCAGCTCACACAAGACAAGATTCTTGCGTGAAGACCAGGGCGAGGTTTCTGTAACACTTGCTTACAGCGTAGCGGGAACATAATATGTACAGATCCGCAAAAAAGTTTTGTTATTTAAATTCATCTGTTGCCAATGTTTTATACTGACACTGTAACTCACAGAGACACGATTGTAGTTTTGAGCTAAAATGCGTAAGTATCGAGGACTGCCTCTCCATCAAGCAGGGTGACTTCTTGTGGTGCTTCCATTGGTGAGTCAGGATTCTGGCGCTCATATGGTATTGCGGGGATACTGACCCTAACCAAAAATGGGGACGGTTGGGAGGGGGGTCGCACTGGCCAGATGGGCCTTCCGGCTCTGACGCCATAGCTCTGATCTGTGATCATCAGCAGTCATACATTCCTCTGAAACCAGGGGCCCTCGATCTGCTTATAGGACCACTGATTTTGAATTTCCAGTGATCTCGACTTTGCCTATACTTTTTGAGTTTGAAAAATGGTTTGTACTTCAACAGGGTGATGCTGTTACACTCTTGCCTTTGTGAACGAATTAGAAACTTCGTTATTTCTCATCAGAGTAGGTAGGGGTCTTGTGCAAAACCGATAACAAAATCTGGGAATTTTTTGATTTACTCCCAGTTTGTAAAAATTCATTTGTCATAACATGAGTACATCAGGTCCCAATGGAAAGATAGAATATACTGAAATAAGCCGATGTTTCAGTGAAAGCAGTGTTAATTCAGCATTTATGATACTCTACGTGATTATTGACAATTCATGAACTTGACCATGAATACACTTTGTGTTGATGAGAAAGCAGACTGAATTGGAACAATTCAATTTTTCAGCACAGCTTTTACACTTTTGGCCCTTTTCACGATTGCTGAAAATTCATGGTTACATGCACTTCCCCTGATAGAAGAGAGTCTTGATCATAGACAACGTATCGACAACATGGAAATTGCTTAGCCCCCCGCCCCTTCTTTCCTCCATTTGGTCTTCGCAACTGTTTCCCGGATGCTAGAGAACCTGTGGACGTATGTAATTTTATCTTTCAGACGACAGTCTTCTTGAACGGAGAGAGGCCTTTTACTTCTATGACTCAAGTTTGGACATTGCGATATTTTCTCCTCCTGCTTCTCCTCAACGTCATTTCCGTTAACGTTTGAGAACATACGGGCTTATTTCATTTTCCCTGCAGAAAACAGTCTTCTGGCATAAGTACACGGATTTAACCTTAACAGTCTAAGTTTCTGCCTGTTTCTTTTACTTTTCATCGTACTTGGTCTTCAAGCTCTTTTTCCTGCACACCCAGAGGCTCTGTAATTTTTTAGAGACATTTCTGAATACATAAAGAGTTTTCACTTCTCCAACCTAACTTTTCGTATTTTTTTCATCCATAATTTTCCCTTGGTCCTTTTCGCTGATGCCAAAGAACTACCAGCTCCTTTTCTTGATGCCAGAGAACTTACGGCCGTCTGCATTTTTCCTTACAGAAGACAGTCTTCTTGAATAAAGACAAGGTTTGGACCTCTGCAGCGTAGCTCCATTAGGCGAGGCGGTCTCTTCAGTATTCCATGAGCAGTGCCATCGAATCGCTCACAATCCCAGTAATTGTACTGGGACTAACGTTCCTCTTACTGGGACTAATGTTACCCGTAGACTAGCCTTACCACGGCGCTTTATGGCCCTCAAACGCACGACTCTGTGCCTGCTTGCGTGGGTGACCGTCTTGCGGTTTGGATTCGGCAGTGTTTGTTTTTTTGTGTAATGTGATGAACTCTCTGTACCGTAACGCAGTGAAATTTTGCACTTTACATTTGCAGCGTATATTCACAATGTCTCTTACGGTACATACCTTGAGAGTCGTGCACTTTCCAAGTCATTACGCATAAACTGTTCTGGAATAGATTAGCACATAGGCTTAGAGACTCATTTTTGTTGTGAAGATGTCAGACGTGGGGGTAACTGAGGGACCAATTTCACCATTCATCATCTATGAATGATTCCCGCTTCGACATTTTGGAAGTTAAAAAAATATTTTGAAAACTTGGCTAATTAACAAACTTATAAGTATACATACAAATGCCACATAAAGCCCGATTCCGTGGTTCTGTAAGTGACTGACTTTCACGCAGTTTGAGTGCTTCGGTGTATTTCTTTTCTCGTTTTTGGTGAAAGAAAAACTGTTACTTCTCTGAGACTCGCCGCATAAAAATCTGTATTTCACCATAATAAAACAGTGTGCTTCGCATGACTGTCAAGCTGGCTCTATGATGGCAATTTTCGCATGGAAAAATGGAGTCCGTGGACACCAATTCTACTAGAAAAAACAAAATTAGCAATAAACTCCGCCTTAGGTCGTAGATATAACCTGGGGAAAATGTTAAATAATTGTAAAATAATCTTAAGATAACTTAGGTCATGTTGAATGAGTTGAACTAGCTTTTATGACAAGAAAGAATCTCAGTTCAATGTAATCCAGCAACACAGCGTAAAAAACGGCCAAAGAACCGAGTTATGTGTAGCTATATATGACGTGAAAAACTATTATTATTATTTTTCTGTTTTTTGTCCCGTAACCAGACATATTTGGCTGCATTATGGAGTTACAAGAGTTAGAGTTATCTATGCAAGCTGACAGCATTTTAAGATTGTTATCATTGATGCTGGAGAAGAATTTATTTTTAAGCTTCCGTAGCCACTTTAAGGAGAAAAGACGAGCGAAACAGTATATCATGATAAAATGAGGAAAGAAATTATGTACGGTTGATCACCTCAGTAGCTAAGTAGGTGAGTGTTGATAAAGTTGAAGGCAATTTGACTTCACACCTCAATTGGGATGTCAACATACATGCTGTAAGAGAATTGCCCACACTAGGGTCCGAAGAGAGCACAGCTGTAGTCGACCAAAGACTGCTAGAGCTATGACGCCAGAAGTTGGAGGCTTGTTTGACAACTGCAACCCTTCGAAAGTTCCCATTTCTGGTGAACGTTTCTATTCCCGCATTTCAATGCATAACCTAGAAATGTTGACGCTACAAGCCAAACACGTCAAGCGATTACGGGTACTAGAGCATGCAAGCACAGCACTCTTAACATCGTACCACTGAGGGTGTTGGAATAGTAGAAGAACCAGAAGTAAATAATCGAAAAAAAAGGCGCTCATGTTGGCTCGGAAAGAATGCTGCCTACGAAAAGACTAAGATCCTGTGAAGCGTGACTGTAAACAGTAAACAATCGTTTTCCATGCAGAAATGAAAATAAGCTGCCGCAACAGCACAGTTTCCCTACCGAAATAATTAAATTTTCCTTAGAAAGGTTTACCACAAGTGAATTTATCAGAGTGTGCAACACCCTCACCTGCATTCAACATTGTGTTTTCTTGTCGCAGCACAACATTGAAATACCTCTCCATCAGCTCCGTATCTAACTGTTCGCCTAAGTTCTTTCCTTATCCAAACATTCTAACTTTAGCAGCAACATCGGCTTCAACTTCGGGCAACGTTTCAAAATCCGAAGTTCGGAAGCATCGAGTACCGATTGGAGAGAGCATCGCATCCCCCGCCGGGCAAAGTTTCTCGACGTATACAAGAAGCTAAAGACAGACTTCGCGAATCAAATCTGATGCTTCTGCACGTCTTGCTTGAGGTAACAACGCACTTAGTTCTCTCCGTTGAAAAACATAGCTAAGATAAATACGTTCCGTGCAGCTATACGCAATAGCGTGTTTTTAAATAACTCACATGACACAGCAGTGAATTTATTTTATGTGAAGCAGATTTTTGAACTGAACATGATATTGAAGACCAAATAAGCCTTAATAGCAATATACCATAGCTTATTTCAAAATGTCTCGTTGGAGATAGCGAGATAGTAACGTTCTTCATACAATCATACAATTTACCGAAAAAAAATATAGGTGCCTAAATAAATTTTCAATAATTGTATGCAATAAGAAGAATCTAAAATATTCGCTTGAATTAGTAATACTCGTATTTTACTTGAAGCAGATTGTTGTTACACGGAAAAACTCTCCTGCATGTGTATTTTCTGAGAAAAAAAATCACCACCATAGAATCTATAAGTTTTGTGGCAGAGAACTATATGCTCTTATGAAAACGTTTCGCTAGTGCAATCGTTTTGCTCGTGAAAACGTTTTGCTCGTAGAAGCGTGTTTGCTGCAGCAAAATAAACTAAATGCGGAAAAAGAATATTTTCGAAGTTATCAAACGCCATATAATGCTCTTCATGATTCCCTGAAGATCACAATACACACTTGCTAGAGCGAAAATAGTCTACTACAGCCGCAATCTACACTATGTAATGAAAAATACGCTTCTTGTGACTGATTCTATGTAACTTATGGATGTTTTTGAGAGTAACTTCGTTCTATCGTTTACAGTGAAAATGCCGATCGAGTAGCAGTACCCCGGATCCTAGGTAAACTTAATTCTCGATATGGTTGTGGCAAATTCGATTGAGTGACCGTACTGGAATAGCAATAAGAATAATATACGTAGTATCAAGAAGGCATATGCAATGTTGCTTTATTTGCAGTGTCAGCATTAACGGTATAAAGAGCGAACGAGAACACTGAGCAGTAACAGTACAAATTGCGAACCATCATATTTCACATCCTTCTGCACTGATATTTTTATATTCTGCTCTTGGTGCGTTAATTTTGATGCTAGAAAAAAACGCACGATGAAATTTAAATTATCAGTAAGTGCTATCAACCATATACATTGAAAAAAAAATTGTTGGCTGATCTTTCCATTTGACGGATTTCCGTTTAACAAACAAGCGGAGTGAGAACCAAGTTTCCATTCTTGAAAGGCTTCCATCTTGATTCTTTGAACTGCAACGCGCCACTGCATTTTCTCAGTTACCTAATGTACTTGCTTGGAAAGACATGTTCTATTTCTTTATTTCCTCATTATGGCTTGAAGATTGCAACCGCCCCTTCTGCTGCAATGGAAAATTGGCTTTCATAGTAGGACACGCGTTCCAGAGAGCTCGTCAGAGACGTGCTTTTGTGATAGCATCAAATATGCAGGACAGTAAAACACCGAAGTTAAGTAACAAGGATGGAAATGGAAGGCAGGAGTGCTTGGAGCGACATTACTGCTCCAGGCATCTGCCTGCGAGACCTGCGGGATGGTCTGGAAAGTGGTTGTTTTGTCACTGATGCGACGCGATTATTGTTTACTTCTAAAAGGTAGGAGTTCTTGGGAATTGTCTAGAAGCAACAGGTTCTCTGAATAATTATTTACTTCCTTGAAGTAAGCAAACCAGCCTCCGAAAGTCCGCTGTCCCTGGAATCTCACGTTATGCGCCGTAGGAGTGAATTGGCACATCTCTACTCACTGTTTCACCGATACTGTTCCACGCAGGTTCTGAAGACTCAGGCGGTTAACTTCATAATATTCTGTTCCGCAGCAGTGCCTCAAGCGAGTGTCCAGCTCTTCATATGCAATGACCCAATCTCTAAAATTTTTCACTCCAGCTGTTTCACTAAGAATTAAATAATAAAAAAATGTTTCTTTGCACGGTCACGTAAATCCATGAACATTATGTAAAAATAATAACTATAGTTGGGTAAAAAGCTGCCTATGGAACTCAAACCATAGAAGTCATCCTGCCAATTAGCCACAGTCTTAATGTTCATGTTCTTAGCTTTAGCTGCTTGAGTGTCTTCACATGCAAGTCCAGGTGATGTTGTTCACGCCACGCTACGCATGCATAACCACGGTATTGGTTCCATGCCGTTGGGTCTCAGTTTATCTTTATTTAATGATTTGGCCCATTACAGTTAGCTCGCAATCCTCTGGTAGCAATACGTGATTCCACATCTTACACAATGCTCTGCTGACACCGGTGAAGAATGCAATTGCCCATTTTCTCATAGAAACACTGAAAACCCATAGAATTTTACACTCTTCGCATTCTACTACCCCTGATGTAACCACTGAATGTCCATTGCTGCACATGGAAATTCAAATGGCAAAACCTTACAGTCACTATGTTTCATTCTAATGTACTAATCAAATTTCCATTAAGCTATGCAGGAATACACAATACCCAAAACTCTACGCTCTCTGAATTCTATACCTAACGAGATAATCGAATGTCCATCGATGGATAGAGAATCTCGAACCCAAGGACTCTACAATGATTGCATTGCGTTCCAAGTAATTACTAACACAGGAGAACAAGTTTTTCTTTGTTTCCTGTTGCCACAAATTTAAACCTGCTCCCTAGTTACTATTGGATTCTGATTTGAAACTTGCAACTGCAAATTCGGCAGCATTGCACGTTTTTAGTACTCGTACTTAACACTTTCCTGGCAATGGCATCATCGGACTCGTCTGAAAATGCTCCCAAGTGGCGTTCGGCAATAATAGCGCTGATAAAGGACAAGAAACGTGACGATATTGCTTGAGATAGGACGTGTTAGACATAAACGGTGTTAGACATAAACGGTCTTCAATTTTGTAATAACAAAGCAGAACTGATGAATATACGATGTAAGGAATTCCAGCACCATATTGCTTGTTCCCACGATAATCCATTACTAAACACGAAGATTCACATCCCCCAAACCTCTGCACTCTCTGTGTTCAACATATATTGAGGTAATCAAATGTCAATTGCTGGGTGGGGAAAACGTAAATTCCAGAACTTTACACTTGCAGGGTCTTATTCCAAGCAGTAATAATCCCTTACTATACACGGAGATTCACTCCCCAAAAACTATGCACTCTCTGTGTTCAACATCTATTGCGGTAATCAAATGTCAATTGCTGGATAGGAAAGCGCAAACCTTAGAACTCCGCTTTGCTGTATTCGACACAGCGTGGTAAGCTCCTTACGCAGCGCAGGCCCTGCATCAGCATAAGATGGTGTAGCCAAGTTCTTCTCCCATCGCCTCCTAGAAACGAGCACTCGAGGCAAAGTGGGCCTGCATGCTTGCGTCAACGCTCAGAGCCAGGAGCCTAGCGCCCGTGTGACGACCAATTTGCCTGAATGAAGAAGCGAAGTCAGAAATATCATGCAGACGGCCCCGCCAGAAATGAAGCCGAATGCTGGGGAGCTCATATGCGCGCTGCAGCCCCCACGTTTCATTTAGTCAATGTCCAAAATAGATCAAGTTACAAGAGTACATGCGGACGAAGGAGAGGAGATGTTCGGTGGTGTCTTTCCATCGAGTAATGAAATGGTTTGCGGCAATTGCGCCAAGCCGTAC
>LQNS02276924.1:15560355-15591241 GCA_001587735.2 Parhyale hawaiensis | reverse complement strand
GCAACACCATCACTGAGCATCACCCTTCGCCCCTCCCACTGTGGCCTGTGACCTGCCACGCCATTGGCTGTCTTGAGACTGTACTTGCTGAAAGGTTCAGGAAAAAAAATTCGCACCCGGGCCTCTACGGTCGGTCGGGTAATGTGCCCCAAATGAAGCTGTATGCAACACCAGGAAGTCCGAGACTCTAGCAAGAATATCAATGGAAAAAGCATTAACGGCTGACTTACACGCCTACACAAGCACATGGCCAAACACGATTGAAGGTAGGAGAGTGCACGTAAAGAAATACTGCTATTAACTCAAGGAAAAAACCGAAACAAGGCAAATATATGCTGTTAACATGGAGGAAGATAATTACATAAGTGGAAATAAAGCAAAATAAGCATTAAGGAAAGGTTTCTCAAATGCCTAGCTAGGGATGAGGTACCGGCGAATCGCCTATGGAAAGATGTGCGACTCTCCCATATCATGGATGGGCCAACCTAACAAACGTATAACAAAGCTGCCCATCCTGTCCCGGCTGAGGTACACCTCATTCAATCACTCATATGCGATTTGGAAATTTAATGGGAAAATAAGAATTGTACCAAGGCCCATATAATGCGTCTAGGTGGCCTTGATGGTGCGAAGAAGACATAGCCATGTCGCAATATCTTGTTTTTCCTGGTTTAGAGTTTGTTTTCATACAGATTGCTGCAATATACCTTTACTGTGGGTTTTAGTTGTGCTTCAGTGCAGCATTATCATGAAAAGGTTCAAAACTGCCTATGAGGGGTAAAAGATATGTCATGGAAAACTTAACATGCTTTTATGTAATGTAGGTAGATTCGACTGTTGCGCTTACACCGTATGCGAGCTCTATAGGTATAGGTGAAGGTAAAGTCAACTTAGACCACACCCTCACCTGGGAAACTCACGTGCACTGGTTTGTGCTACGGGTTTAGGCCCACTGGCCACAGATAAGTAAGCGTAGTTGCAGTCGACCTCGGGTCACCAAGAACTATGGCGCAAATTTGATGGAAGGAACAAATGACCCAAGACCCCCACCCCCCTCATCTTGGAGGATGGCAGTTCCGCCACGGCGCCGTGCATGCACTCACAACTGCCGAGTCAGCACACCAAGATCTGCAAAGAGCTCGCTGCCTGGCTGGGCATCGAACCAGCGAGCGATACAAGGTGTTAGAGTTGAGAACGGAAGCATGCCGCTACCGTGGCGGCATATCATTTTGTACGGCATGCTACACGGGCTCGGCTTTTTGCCGTAAATGGTACAGCCTTTGCTCTTCAGTGACAGGGATCGACTTGAGGCATTTATGAGTTGCAATTTTGATTCGCAATCCAGTTTAAGATCATCCGGGAGTACATTCGTTATGTCTTATTGCGACAGTTGTGAGCAATTGCCATGTTTAGAATTTAAATGTTTATATTTAATTTTTCACTGAATTGGACTTTTCAAAGTTGTGCACTTTTGCGTTGATTACAAAGAAGTAGCAAAATTTTTGAATATTTTGGCGTGAGGACACACAAATCCAGCTTTATTATCATGATTTGTCTCTTGTACAGTTTTATATTTACTGCAGAGAAGGCTGCAACAGTTAAAGCATTTATGACTGAAACTATTCATTAGCTCGCCACAAAGTCCGAGTTAATTTGAAAATGCAACGCCAGCTGAGGCGACCAGGAGCACTTGAAGATGCACTCAAGCTCCATCGTGGTATCAAATCAGAGATCAAGCATCAACTATGAAAACCCTTTGTTTTCATTTTATCTTTCCATAACTTAATTAGCATTCAAACAGTAACGGTATTTCATACCTTGCTTAAAATAATAGTCACCACTAAAACTCATTTTTTGTTAGCGTCAACAGAAAACTTTCAATCGGCAACTGATGTTTACAATTGCTTTTTGCGTACGGTAGCAGAGAGTGGGTATAGTATACATCACAATGTCTGTAACAATGCTAATCCTACGAGAAACTCAGCTGTACTTTGACATTTTATTGCTTGCTTTGACATCACACAGCGAGGTGGGTATCCAAAATTGCATAAAAAATATTACTAGCATCATCGACGAGCTCTTTGGTGCTTGATTTAAAAGTCACTTTTCATAAGAACAGAACAACATATTACTTCTGTAACTCTGATAATATGCAGAATAGACAGATAAGTGGAAAATAAGGCTTACTTTGCGTATTGTTTCTTTCTCTACCTCATTTACTTGAAGTATTTGCATTGTCATAGACCGCACTATACACTGACTGGACACTGGCCCCCAAGGCAGATTTCAGTCCCGCAATTGGGACGGACTGCACGGTGCCGGAAACGCCTTTTTACATGTTCTCGCATTACTTTTTCATACTTTGTTTAGGCTATTTGACTTGATTCTTTTATATTCAGTAATGACATGGAAACCTGTCTTCTTGGACTTCTATGCGCAACAACTTCACCAAAATATTTTAAGGCTTGAAGTGTAATTACATAGAGCAACTGATAACGACATCCTTTAATAGCTGCAATGAACTTATTTTGCAACAGATAGTGAAATAAATAGTCTCATTTTGTAGAAAAGCAGTTTCTCAAATTCGCGGTATGCTCGACTTGTAATGAAATGCATAGTAAAGAGCTGATGAATATGTTGATGAAAGTTATTAGCTAGCTATAAGGGCTAAATGAGAAACTCGGAACAAACTGCAGAGCTCAAAGGTGAGTTGGAGCAGCTTGCATCCATAAAGTGATGTAGCCCGGCCAGCAGTGAAGTGATGAACCACTGGCCTCCAGGAAGTGATCTAGCATTGGAAGCACTGAAGTGATATAGCATTGGAAGCACTGAAGTGATATAGCATTAGCAGCAGTGGAGTGATACAGCATTGGCGGCCGTGAAGTAATCTGAACGATGAAGCACTGGCCGCCAGGAAGTGATGTAGTAGCTATTGACATCAGTGACGTGATGCAACATTGACAGCCGTGAAGTGATATTGCATTCGAATCTGTTAAGTAATGTAGCTTTAACAGCTGTTGAGTGGTACATCATTGGCCGCCCTGAATTGATGGAATGTAGGTCACCGTGAAGTAATTTAACTCCGGTAACCATGATGTGTTTCAACTTAGGTAACCAAAAAGTGATGCTACATTGATACGATGAAGTGATGTAACGTAAGCAACCACAAAGTGGTGTAATATACCTAGGCAGTTATGTGAAATGATATTGACAATCACAATGTGCAGCTTCAGATGGTTCCATTAATGAAGGGGTGTATCAGCCATAAATTTTTATGTTTCAATATCATTTACCTGCTGAATTTACCTGAATTTCAAGTCCTTTGTTAGTACCTTTTGAACTATTCGGGCAAAACCCATAATACATAATTTCACGAGCACTCAGTACTAACTACGTAACTATATCATCTCACGCACTAGAGGAGTTAACTTAAGTCGCTGGCAAGCTCTGTAGGGTTGAAGCATTGATTCCTTTATCCTTACTTTTCGTGTGTGAGAAAGAGTTGCTTAATGCCAATCGTGTTCTGATGTTGTAGGCTGAGTGTATTTTCCTTGTGTCTGACCACCTATAAATGTGACTAGGCCGTCTGGATCATGCAAAATTTTCTTACTTTGTACTTGTAGGATTATTTATGAACCTACTGTGTTCGTAATAAAATTATTTTATTATCTAAATTGTAGCATTTTAGTTGCTGCATTAGGCATAAATTTTCAAGCGTATCAGACCATTTGAAAGTTTACCATGAAATTCACGTTCCCTAAAAACGTAAACTTATATGATCCAGGTGCTAATCAACGGATTTGGTCGTGTTCGAATGGTGAATCGCATCCAGAATTATATCAAACCCCAACGTGTTCAAATGGCCATGTAAAGGGAAGTTTTATAGCAGTAACAATAGTTACTGCATCCAAATTTGCTAAATGGCAGTTTATGTTTAAATTTTAAGCTGAATCTGGAGCAAGCGTATTTAAATAAAGCGTGCACGGCGGTCTATCTAAGAGTATGCGTGAGGCTATGATAATTGAGACTAGGTTAGGCTAGGCTTGGTGCAGCTATAATATGGACACGTTCGATTGAGCGCCGAAGTTAAGCCTTGCCGGCTTTTCTAGTCCGAAACTTGTGGCAGAAGGTTTGGCTGTGCCTTTGCAACTGTAAGAAGTATGTACCGAGATTGCGTTGAGCTTGCTGGAAACTCCAATTCACAGAGCAATATTAAGTTTCCGGAAGTCTCAAGAGTAACCAACTGAAGGTCAATCCCTGAAATTAAGTCTCAAGAGTCAATCCCTGAAACTCAATTCAACAGTCGACGCCACCGCACCCACGTGAAAGTTTTAAGCAAGTCAAGCAAGGAAAGCAAAATTCTGGCACCCAGTCGAACATCTCCGAAGTCTATCTAAGTTAAGCCCACACGTCTTGACTTGTTCGAAATTGCAGACAGAAACTTTGACTTCGTGACTTTTGGCCGAGCTGCAGACTTTGGAAGCAACCCGATATGTACTCCACCGACGGCACGAAATCTCCATTTTACTGACTGAGTTCTTGTAAGTCTCGCGCGTTACCGATTAAAAGGATCAACGCTTGAAACTTAAATCGACGGGTCGAAGCCGTGGCACCTGTCTGAAGTTTAGACCGAGTTAAGCCTCGAAGGCTTAAATATAATGCCCAGTCGACCTCGCCCGTATTATACTGTACCTACTGCAGATCTCACATGTAGGTAACTTTGGGCGTGATTGATTGGGTGCCGAAATGAAGCCTTCGATGGCTGATTTGTCTAAGACTTCAGGCAGGTGCGCTGGCTGCAACCTGCTGGACTGAGTTCCAGGCATTGTCCCTAAATCGATTGTCATTGAGATATTTTAGAAACCCAATCTTGCTTCTATGCATGGAGTTTTCAACCTGTTCAACGTAATCTGGTTGATTCTAACACTTGCAGACCGGTTAAGAGCTACAAAGCCAAAGCTTCTGGCTGAAGTTTCGGACAGGTCAAGCCTCTGAGGCTTAATTTCGACCCCCCAATCGAACGCGCCCTAACTATCTTGGCACCAAGCATACTGCCCCAGCACCCGCTGTACGTACTCCATACAATGCAGTGGACTGTCAAGTCCTCCTCTCAAATAGGTCCAACACCTGGTGCATGAAGCATCGATGTTTTTTCTAGTTATCATAGCAACATCGAACTAAAAATAATAACTCAACAATGACGATGCAACACATGAATACGTAATTATTATTATTATTATTAAAACTTCACGCTTGAGCTCCCACGGACAGGTAATACAACCCAAATGAAGCATTTGCAACACAGGGAAGCCCAAAACGCTGCTAAAGGAAATCCAGCAAAAAAACATTAACAGCCGACTTAAAAGCCTNCAAATTCCAAACTTTAGCCGACCAGGGCACGAAGCACCGACAGAACTGATTAGTTCGACATATGACAGCCTCCAAAGTGAAAGAGTGCGCTCCGCACGCAGCACGAGTCTCTCTCCCAAAATCTTGAGGGCAGGGAGAGAAGAATACAACCAATGCCTCTCATTATTGCACACCTTATAAAACATAAATAGCTCAGCTACTCTTCTCCTGTGAGACAGGTTCACCAAGAAATAAACATTTTTTTTATCATCATCGGGGATAGACAGAACTAATTTTGATAAATTGAAAGCGATTTTAGTGCCTAAAAATTGGATAACTATCTCTCAACACTGGACTGTGCTAACTAGTTTGTCGTTCTTGCTTATCAACAGAGTCCTGATGCATCACCACGAACAGCATGTTGGACAGCTTGTGTGAGGTCGCTATATTTTATTAGTTTTGCCCTAATTGAGACATGGAAATCGTGCTTGCAGTACAATTATGTTGACCGCAAGCACACGTTGCAACTAGCACCTCATGTTAATTTTGTCTACTGTGGATTTCAGTGCAAACACTCAATTCCAAGAACGTGAAGTCTTGGTGTATAATAGATCCTGCTACATTATGGTTTTCTTAGCCGGTTAAAGAAAATTGCGATAAAGGGGTACCACATTATTTTCCACTATCGGAAATTATTCAAAATTAAATCTTCAACGAATGAGGTCAGTGTGCCTTATGTGCTCGTACCAAATAGTCGTAGTGGTACTCGAGCGGTAAAGGCCTATTTGATTTACGATATTTAGTCATAAACTACTTTGAATTCATACCCAAATGCGCTTGATTGTCCTATGCCGATGTGACGTCATTTTTCATATGAAACTTCACTTGGACATTGGTTAGACCGCAGAAAGCCGGGGAGACCCTACGATAATCGAAAAAAAGTGTGTCAACCACTTTAACAAAGATTACCTATTGTTCTAATATCAATCACAATTTCGTGTATTACTGGCTGGAGCAACGGTGACAGCCCGTGTATGAGAAACCTGCTGTTCGCTATCCTCTAGTTTATGATAAACAGTCAGCAATGATTTCGGTTATCCATGCTCGGTACACGTTTAGACGAAATTCAAGAAATTAACATCGAGTGTAGTAGACTAGACAGCTGGCAATAGACAGACTACCAGGTCCCTTCCCAAAAAGCAGTCAGAACTAATACTCCGGCCATTTATGAGCTTCTGCCCTTAGATAATAATCAAATTTATGTAATATCATGCTTCGGCAGTGTACAGTTGTAAAATGTTGGAGCACTGCAGATCTATGTTGATTAAATTAATTCCCTTATACTTATTAGTTATTCGAATAAGAACGTAGGTGGTGTTAATCGGAATGCGGCTTCAAGTTGTAAGGACGATTTTACATTGCATTAAAAATTTCAGCAAGTGGTCAGATCTTTAAAAGCGAATCAATAGAGTTCCTTAGACTTACAAACTTAAATTTAGCATGGTTGGCAAAGGAAAATTTAACACTCTGTGAATCTACGTTTATGTAGAGTTATGTAAATTCCATTCACATATTAATAATACTGATTACTTATCTTTAAATCCAAAACCTGCTGCTGCTTATCCTCTATATTTACATGTTTTTTTGGCAGAAAAAACATTAGCCTCTAGTAATTTGACTGATTTTCTGCTATTGCCGTCGCTTAAATACCACTATTAAAAAGACAGTATTTTAATCAACTAGGGTGGCAGGTCAAATTCAAACTCAAAGGTATTCCTGATGTCCCGTATCAATCCATTTTCTACAGTAAGCTAGTCTAACTGGGTTTACTGCTTCTGTCTCATTCAAAGTAGCGTTGTCTATGCATTGATCCGCAAGAGCCTTGCATTAACAAACACACAATTAACACTTGATATACTGTGTAATCTATTTTGGGCAAACTGATTCCATCGTGTCTACCAAACTTCCATAGGTAAACCGATCCCACTTTTACCCAACATGTATGAAAGCCGACGACACACACTGGCGGTGCTCTGCGTGTCTGTTGAGTAAGCCGACTATTGGTGCGAAAGCTTCACATCATAAACCGACATCTCACTCGATTTATTAGATACGATTTCTATAACCTTATGAGTTGAATTTTCTAATAAATCGTCAATAAAAGGCTCCAGAAAATAGTCGGCCGTTGACTTCACTATTCTTTTCCATAATGATCAGGAGTGTTCTTTGGAGCAGGACTATGTTGTGCCAACTGCCGACAGTACACAGGTGGTGCACGTGAAGAGTATGGCTAAGTGGAATGTGCTCGGCGAGGCAGTGAGGCAGTTTCCGCCACAATAGTCCTTGCACTTTACTGACGATATCACTAAACTGCGTTATCTGACTTTTCGGTTTCGTGGAGGCTGTGAGGGCCGAGAATAACCAATTTCGTTTGGGTACGGGATAAGCCTTGGTTTGATAATCCACATCACTTGGATTTGAAGCTAAAAAAACAGCTGAAGGGTTAGTCGGCGGTTACGGGATCGCGAAGTATGTGGCCCTCAGGGCTGAAGTCATGTTTCTTTATTAGAAAACTCAGTTTTTTTCAGCGGCAGTGTCCAAGCAATGTCTGCTGAGATTTGAAATTTCACATCGTCAGTAGAGTAAGCTAAAGGGTTCAATCTTCAGTTCTGAGGCATCGTGCTTTCGGTATCAGTTGTGTCATTGTTAACCTCTCGGCTAAGGTGGAACTCCTCTCAGCTCATTTCGATAAACAGAGCAAGGATATGTTTTCACTGTCTCAGGGATGTCACCCGGAGCCCGCTCAACCTCATTCATATTCCGATCAGATACTATTCTGGCGCTTTTGAAGCAAGCAACTCATGCAGTGAGTGAACTCGACTAGCGTGTTTCCATTATTCTGAAAATAGAAACGCTCGGGTAATTGTGGTTCCTAAGCTCAGCGTAATTTTTGGGAACTACCCATTTCCGAGGGTCCAGGCTTGGCAAATGTAGGCAGTTACCTACGTATCACCCTGACCCCAATTTTGTCAAAGGTGTCCAAGAAATTGGCGGACATAAACTGAGACATGTCATTACAAGTGCCAGGTTGCTGCCACAGGGCGATTGATTAGAGGTAGGCTTTGGGTTGTTGCGACACTCAGCTGCCAGAGCCGCACTGCTTGCAATATGTTCTAAAGTGCTGCTCTGCAGCGCATGTTGTTCAGTTGGACATTAGTGCAGTGTCCGATAGAGACAACCACTTGGGTCCATTGTTAAAGCTGCAGTCAAGTCAACTGTTGCAGGTGGAGGGGTTTTGTCAGTCATTTGAGGTTTTGTTTCTAAGGGTACACAGAGTGTGTTCGAGGACGGTTATTTGAGTGTATCCACCAAGGTGGTTTCAGGCGTTCTCCGCAGGGTAGCATTCTATAGCCCCTTGCCGTTCATGCAGTTCAATAGTGACATGCTCTCTTCGTTAGAAAACACTATAATAAAGTATACCGACGATTCCACTTTGATAGCAGTGATTCGAACTCCATAATTATGCGTGGTTCTGTCACTCAGTCCTTGAACAGGGCCAGCTCACAGCTTAATTCCATGTGCTCTGTTTTTAATATACAGCTGAATGCAGGTAAAAAAAGCAATGGTTATCATACGGTCTCAAACGCCATTGCCACAGTATACAATCCTGAAGATTGGGAACACGGCACTTCAGTGATCCAGCTCTCTGGAGATGCTCGGTGTTGTCATTAGCAAGAAGTCTTATGTGCTTTATGTATGGGCTTCTAGACAAGGGCTCCTGGGTAAACTCAGTGCATGTTTAGTGACAACGATGTGGTCCGCTGATGCTTCTTTGCTGCCTCTGTTGGAGCTTTGCTCCTCTGGTTTGAGCTTCAGCTGCTCCCAGTCATCTTCGTCTACTGGACCGACTCGTCTACTCAGCCGATCAGTTGTGAGCCAAAAAATAATTTGGTGCACGTGTAACATCGGTTCAGTGTTCATTGCCTCTGTTTAGTTTTCAAAGTATTCAACAGTGCGGGCCATTTGTTACAATCGCTTCTCCCTGTCCACAAGATCTTTAATTGGGGCAAACGCTCGAGCTTCTGCCGAAGCATCTCTATAAGTTGGAGGCTGTCAGGTGCCACTATTGCAAGTTTGATCTTCGCTTTGTTCCCCGATCTCTTTTGGCTTGGTTGAAATTCAATACCAAGATCCGTGTTCGGCCGTGTTGTTATGCAGGTGATCAAGTAGGCCATGAATTTTTTAAGTAGTTCTTATCAGTGCTCTGGGTATCTTGAGGCTCCTGATGCTCCATTTCGGTTGCGTTATGGTCCACCGACGTCCTGGTAAGTAGTTTTAATAATATCAATAATAAAGATATGTTAATAATAAAATAGGCGAAATAGCCAAGAGATGATGGGAGTATATGAAATGCCCAGTAGATGAGATGTCCTGAGACAAGCTACAACTATCACAAGACAAAATAATTACTTTTTCCATCGGATCATGCTGTTACCTACACTTTAATACTCACTTTGATCCATAATTTCTGTTTCACTGTCACTTTTTTTATTTGTTTAATTTAAAACTTGAAACACTTGACAGAAACGTACAAAACTGAAGAGCTTTTTAAAAGCATTATACATGAAACTGTTAACTCCTAAGACCTGAGAGTATCTATTGAACTTACGTAATGCAGTCATTTGTTAACTTATTATCTGAATTAAAATGACAATTCTTTTGAAAGTGAAGATTTTCTTTCGTAGCACGGCATAATCACTTTTCAAAGCACCTAAGTAGTCTGCGGTAAGACGTGTACTTCCACACTCATTGTGGATTACAACGGTGCAGGGTCGATTCCCGACAGAGCCAGTCCGATTTTTCGCCTTATTTGGACATGACACACGCCACATGGGTACCATGTAGCAGTTACGTGACCAACGCCTCATGGCAAGGAAATTAGGCCGAGCTAGGTAGAAACTAGAATTCCTCGTGGTGTAAGCCCATCAGCTGCGAGAAGTGCTGAGTCAAGTGTTACAAATTCAACGCCGTCACTGTTGATGGCCGGCTTACAGTATATTTTTTGTATTTTTCACATCTCAGGCAACCCACCTAACTGCCTAAAAAATATTATGACGCAACTCCTGTCTCCTTTGGGTGGGTAAACAACAAAATTCTACGCCATTATATTCGATGGCCAGCTATTTCTAGTTTATTGGGTTTTTCACATCTTAGGCAACCCACATGACTACCTCAAAAAGATTTTGATGATGGCTCAACTCTTTCTGCCTCTTTTTGGGTGGACAGACAAAGAGACATACAACCGACCCTTAAATGAAAACAGTATCACCGCTGTCGCTTTGTTCGCGAGTGATAACATGTTAGTCAACTTGTTCCTAACTGGACCTTATCTGGCTACAATGCGGCAATAGCCAGGTGTCTGCTGAGTGGCTACCACGTGACAAACATTATACAGTAGCCACATGGGACGTAGCTAGAAATCATGCGGTCACCACTACGTGCTAGCGACCAAAAAATATACAGGGCCTATGCGGCAAAACCACATTGAGCCTCGGTAATGCTTCAGCATTGGACCCACCTGAGCCTAACCTATGTGGTTTATTCATAGAAAGCATCACTGTGGGCATCGTTATACTTGTCTTGTAGCGTTATTGATATTTAAGGGCAAAGTCACTGAACGCTGCAGTGAGATTTTGTATAATTTTTTTTAGGATGCTTGCTTCTTCATTAATTAAAGACAATAATTTTTTTTTTTTTCAGTCAAGACACACGCCTTTTTCAAAACAACTGCCTCTTGATCTGTCTTCTGGATACTTTTTTATCAATGACTGATTTGCCCCTCTGTTGGAACAAATATTGCCGATAATAGCTGACTTAGTTAAGCTTAGGCAATTTTTTGGCTAAAAGTAACTTGCTTTTAGCGCCATCTATACGCCATTAAGAAAAAAAAACATATTTTCTTGCATCTAAGTAGGGATAACTGATTTTTTATTTTTTTAATTTCTTTTTTTTGAGGTGGCACATAGCTTTCAGTAAGACTTGTGTTTGTTAGTTTAGTCCTCAAGAGTCGAGAGTCGACCATAATGTAGAAGACAGCCTGAGAGTTCACTTATTTTGCACCGAACTGAGCTTCAAACTCTCTACCAACACATCTTGGACTGGTCAGCTCTGGGTTTACCGCAGCAAGTTACAACCTTCTCTCTCGCGATGATACTTGGATTACTTTTATCCCTCTGGAGTTATACATTTGGCCAGCCATCAACGCAGCAACTTTTGCCAAGTAATGTTTGCTGAGGAAACCATGCGCTGATCAAGGCCTTCATAAATAATGCTGTTCTTGCTTTCTAACTTTGGGCGTGGGTTACTCAAACTGTAAATTCCAGGGTCTCCCCGGAACAATGTCTCTTAACTTGACATTTTCTGGAAGCTGTGGAGGACGTCGAGGTTTGGCGCTGGCTAGTAAAGGCGTCTGCGATCTACCACTTCGAATCGTAATCATGTTGAAGTTTAATCCCGTCTCCGTTCCGTGTGTTTAATCAGGGAACAATTGAGTAGTTTCACGGGAATAAAAATTTGCATGTTGAATATTTTCCGATCCTTGGAAGTCTTGGGGTTGCTTTGTACTTCATTTCTGTCCCACGATGCCCTGGCCTTAAGCCTTAATAATCATAATCTAGTTGGAAAGTAAAATAAACACATATTAAACATATTCAGCTGTGGGGAGGTGTCACTGACTTAATACTGGAAAAAGTAATTGCAAATCTGGATGAAGATGTTGCTGACTGAGGTAAGTAAATAACACTGGAAGACAATCTCGAATTACGATTCAAAGTGACGAGAAAAGTCTCCAAAATCATCTCTGAAGTTTTAAAATACTGGCTCAAATTAAAATTTACGGATATTAACACTACAAAGAGAGGCCTGAGGTGTATTGCACCTCACCCTGCAGAAATTTGCATTTTTATTGCTTTCAAATTTCAGTTGAGTTGCTGGAAACTTGTGACTTTTCATAAAACGGCATTTTTCATGTTTTGTGTGAAAATTTCAGTGAAAATACCATGCATAAGTAAAAGCACCATAGATATTAAGATAAATGGTCCCTATAAAGGGAGACCTGCGCTATAGTGCACCGCACCCTGCATTCGTACGCCCGGCTGCCCCGTACGTTTCAAAAACTTCTGTTTATTCTGTGCATCTGCATGAACTTCATCCCAAGGTTATAATTACTGATGGACAACGAAGCTTTATCCACACTATTTATAATAAAGATGACGGCCTTAGTTAAATGAGGCTACATTAGTGCAGTCGCAGTCCATTGTATACTGTATCATTGCATGAATATTGTTGTGTACACTGGTAGTACATTGATTGTTCTGCGTACGGAGACAGTACAGTCCCTGCAATACAGCAGGCACTCCACAGTTCCCGCAACTCATGCACACTGCCTGCATTGGTGAGCAAACTGCCATAGTTATCCTACAAAATGTACATAGCTGTACCTATGCTTTCTACCGTTCTCTAAGAAATGTTTTTTTATGGTGTCTTATTATAATTTACCATTGTCAAATTATATCTCAACTCATGTATGAACGTCTGAAGAGTATGCCTATGGATTTATTATTCGAAATACTTATAAATATTGAATTTATTAGCAAATCATTAGGCTGCGGTACGTTGCACCTCACCTCTCCCGTTATAACTCCTCGCTATGGGTCTCCCTTTGTCGGGTTAAAATTACTCTATCTAATATAGCATGAGGTTATTTGTATTTCGGATCTATGACTATTGCGGTACTGGCTAATTATTAATGAAAAATGTCAACATTTTTCAACGTCTGCGAGCAACATCAGGTGCCATCGAGTGGCGGGCGAAATAAGTCTCAACAGGCTTGACATGTTCAGAATTTCTCGCAGGTAAGCCGGCGTCGAGCCGGTGAAATTAGCTTCCGGCTGTAGCCTTACATTGAATTTTCTTGAGACTACCGAGAATCAAATATTGATTCGTACACCGGAGTTTTCAGTCGTTTCAAACGTAACCGGATTGATTCTAACAATTTCAAGATGATTCAAAGAGGCGAAGTCAATAGCCATGCTCAAAGTCCCGGACCAGTCGAGCCTATAGTGGGCGTATCTTGACTCGATTTTGAAGAGCTGCATTCGTACGTCTTTCTTTTACTGGTGTTGCAATGACACACAAAATACTGAGTAGAAAAGAAATGAGAAGAATGATGATTGTTCAGAATATAAGTCTGTCGAAAAACCACCTTACAACTGTGTGCTAGAGACTTTAGGTATGTTAACTTGTGGCTCAAAGAATACTTACAAAGGAAAAATTGCACGTCTCGTAACGAGCAAAATTTCTGATGCAAAAATCCTTATTCCCTAACTCGTATGATCAGTACCGCCTGATACTTTTTTATTTAGGTGGTAAAAAGTCGAAAAGATCACACTAGAATCCCACATCGACATTCCATTTAGAAAAGTCTCCGTCTATTTTGGGGGAAATTGCAGAAGAAACTTATCGGTAATAAACGTACATTCTTCCTCCTGTTTTAGTGTCCAAATTGATATTGACACAAGGCCACAATGCGTCATCAAAATGCTTTCTGCTATTGTCTATATCTAACACTCGAACACACTGTAGTCATAAGAAAGTATAGTGGAGGAAACACAGCTCTTTGAAGTTATATTCTTTTAAAAAATGATATAAAGAATAAAATATTCATCATTCATTGTTCAGCCTTCATCGTCGTGATACATTCGAGCTTATAATAAATTTCAACGAAAGCAGAAAAAAATGGAAATATTACTTTCTGAAACAGACAAAATATCCTTTGAAATACACTAATTTCTTTTCCATTTTCTAAGCCTCTAAGTTCTACACAACGAAATTTGAAATATGTCAGCTTCTTTCAAGATATTTGAAATTTCAGACTACAGCAATTTCTTGAGCAATTGTTAAAGCCGTCAGAAAGTATGAACAACCAGGATATGGCAGTCGTTTGATAAAATATATTTCAACTTAAGGGGCACGTGTTGAAAAATATATATTGTGTAAAATCAAAGTTACGTCGCCCTAAAAAAAAAATTAGTGCTTGCCAGTCATCAAATCAGTGTATTAAAAAAAAAGAGGTAATTAATTGCCTTTGTGTTTGTTGGTAGACATCTCCTATTACGGATGCATTGCAGTTGTACGTTTTTGAAGAATGGGACTCGTTTCAAGATTACAAACATGAAACAGCAGTACTAATGAAACATTTGTTTCCGCACCTGTAGCTCTGCTTCTGAAGAGAATGTCGTGGAAAATCATCCAACATCTTAGTGCGTGGCGAATGCCCTTCAAAGATGTGAATAACACGTATGTATGGCTAAAATAAAGATAACTTTATGCAATGTCAACAGACGTTCTAAGATATTTTTTACCCATCAAGTAGGTACAATGATGAAGATTTACCAGGGTTCCACCTTTCTAAACTACCAATAAAAGTCTCCAGTTTCTTTCCATTTGTAGTAGCTTTCTTGTAGCTTCCATTGCAAGAAACCATTAGGTTTCTTCAGTAATTATGGTGCTACACAGTGCAACTATTTTCCTGCTGATATAAGATAAAAGACAGCGTCAATTCCTAAAACTGTCAACTAAAAGCTCTGAAGTAAGTCCCTATTTCCTCTCCACTTGTAAGCCCTAAGCTTCTATCGCGCGAAAGCATCCAACTTTGTCAATATCTTTTAGTGCTATACAGTGCCCAGCTATTTTCCCACTGAAATAAAAAAAATCCGGCATCAATTATTTTTTAAACGTCCCTTCAAAAACTCCAAACTAAGTCCCCATTTATTTTCCATTTGTAAGCCTTCAACTTCTATCGCGCGAAACCATCAGGCTTTGTCAATAATTCGTGGTGTTGGGACCGCCCAAATTGGTCCGTACACGTCGAAACTGAAGCATTGCAGAGGCCCAAATGACTCTTGCCGCAATCGATATCGCTCAATCAGTGTCGTGATGAGTCAGCATCATTACAAGCGACGGCAGTTCCGCCTTGCCGGGAAACAACGGGCCTCAAGTAGAAAATAATAACTTTAGTAGGCGCCATAAAGTTTGCGTCGAGTGGCACCGAGCCATAAACTCCTTCATAAGAGCCGTTGTGGAAGCTCTTCAAAAGATCCGATGGAAATTTCTGGGTCATGTGCTCATTTCATATTCTGGATGCACCCGCGTCGGCCGAAAAAATTTCCAGACTTTCCTCCTCCATTGATATCGTCACTTCAATAAATTTGCAAAAGGGATGAAAAGTGTTAGGTATGCATGGCACCCTGCTGGGCCTGAATTCGTTATATAAGTCATCACAGGTGCCAACATCTCGCTACTTACAAGATGGAAATCGATGCGTGGCAAAGTGTTTCCTTGCTCTACTTACTTAATCCTGAATATTTTATTCTCTTGGGGAGCGACATAGATATATCTGTTCCCGATATTTTCGTGGCGCAAAAATTTATGCTTACCTCACACTTATTTGTTCCAAATAGTTTATTTGGATGCAGTGTGTCGTTAATTCTCGTGTTACGAATTGTGGACCACAATATGCATTAAATGAATAGATGACGAATATTTTCTTTACAAGCTGGGATGACGGGTAGTGCTTAGGGCTTTCGAAAAAGCCACACTCCTTATTCCATTTTTGTAATGTCACTGTTGGTCCCGCGTATTTTATTCACCGGAAGTGAAACATGCGTTGATATAAATTTATACCTTTTGCACGCGGCAAATTTGAATAAATTGATAGGCTTGCATAATTCATTCGTTTTTAATCGTTGCTGACAATGAACAAACGCAAAGCTGTATGAGAACCAGAGCATAAACACTGCCAAGTATGAAAGAACCTTTTTGAGCGAGTTTTGGGAGAATTTAAATCAAGCAAAATTGAAAGCACAAAACATGTTTATGTATCGTTTACCAAAAGGCAAATTTATTTCATGATTTCTTCTTATCGTCATCCCTATAAAATAGAAAAAAAGGGTTTACATGATTCCTTCTGATGATTTATTTCTTAGTTGAAGAAACTTTCTTCGAAACGAGGGCCTTCCACTGCTGCTGCAAAGTAACCCGAGCGTGAAATTTTGGACCTAGATTTACTGGTCTGAAAAAGTCCTACTTATTTTGGCAAGAGAGTTTTACTGCTGACAGTCGGAGGCGTGGGAGAATTTCGGCAAGTTGTAACTTGCAAAGACGCGCTCTCGAAATTTAATGCATGACGTACAAAACGGGTAAATAGTAGTACACTTACCTGATACGTATAAACAAGAAAGGCCAATTGCCTCCGCCAAGTAAGTAAAGTTTTTACCGTGTTTGTCTCTCTGTCTGTCTGACCGTATCTCGTCTGTCACCAAGATCACTCCAAAAGGCACGGACGGATCTTTACGAAATTTTCAAAGATTGTTTGGCATGTTAAAAGTAACAGATGATTGACTTTAGGTGAAGATCCGTTCAATCGTTTGTTTGTCTACCTATTTTTTCTTAGTACCATAACTCAAGAAGTTACGGATGGATTTTTGTGAAATTTGCATGAGTTCTTAGGTATATTACGAAGAGTGAATGACCACATTTTTTCATATGATCTGTTTGTTCGTTTGTTTATCTGTGTTCAATAATATGCTTTTCTGCCAATTAACTCAAAAAGTTATCAACGGATCTTTATGAATTTTAAAAGTATTGTTAATACTGTTGAAAGGCATAAATGATTACCCTTTGGTGATAATCGGTTGGTCTGTTTGAGTGTTTAACTACTGTTTGTTAGAATGTTTGTTCAATTCAAAAAGTTACAAACGGATTTTCAAAAAAAAATTCTTGGAGCTGTTGTTACCAACAAAAGGCGCAAATGATTGGATTTCAGTTTCAGAAATAATTTGAATCTTTCGTTACAGCTCCCTTTCTTGACGGAGATCTGGGTTCTCCGAGTGCTCTAGTTGTAGACATGTACTGTCTTCATAAACGTCAGGAAGACTTCAAAAACTGAAGTCAGAAAACAGAAAAAATTCGTAAGGCTAGACAGTTAAAAAAAAAAAAAAAAATCGGTTGGTCTGTTTGAGTGTTTAACTACTGTTTGTTAGAATGTTTGTTCAATTCAAAAAGTTACAAACGGATTTTAAAAAAAAATTCTTGGAGCTGTTGTTACCAACAAAAGACGCAAATGATTGGATTTCAGTTTCAGAAATAATTTGAATCTTTCGTTACAGCTCCCTTTCTTGACGGAGATCTGGGTTCTCCGAGTGCTCTAGTTATAGACATGTACTGTCTTCATAAACGTCAGGAAGACTTCAAAAACTGAAGTCAGAAAACAGAAAAAATTCATAAGGCTAGACAGTTAAAAAAAACTTCATTGTATCTTGTCTATGTCAGTCCACTATTTCTACAAAGTTCTTTGCAACGAAAACGGATTTTTTTTGTCACTATCTTGAACGCTGAAGAAGTGCCGATGCAACTTTTCTACGGTCGTTTTCGACAGTGAGGCATAAGTTGTTTCAGCAACTACGAACATGTCAAAGTGATTCTTATCTACTCAACAACTAATGTTCCTCTAAGGATACTGTTACACCAAAGTGAACTGCTTCTATTTGTCCACAAACATTTTGTACTTTGAAGTATTATCAACCAAACATCTACATTATAATTATTTTTTTCTTCTGAAGATGGGATTTTTCATCCTGAAACATTAAGTTTTAATCTAGTTGACTCCTATTTAATATTAGATTTTTTGCCTTGTGTAGTTCTTATAATTTTGCTTGGGGCTCCATCTGTCCGTCCGTATATGTGTCTGCACGTTACTCTTTTCAATATAAGGTAGGGGAAGTTCAACTTGTAAGAAGCTCTGATTTTCGCTGCGGCAAAGTTCAACCATAGCTGTCTTTTTTAGCGCTTCTTGGAAGAATTTCAGTCACTTTCAAAGCAAAGACGTGAAGACTATTTCACTTGTATCTCGTCTACCGCTTTTCATTTCTTTCACAATATATTATGTTGGCTTTGCCTGTGGCGCTCGATGTTTTTAATAGGGCCAGCCAGATGTGTAGTTAAGTTACGCTGCAGGAGAATAGGAAAAGGAGTCAAGTTCAAATTTTAGCTGCTACTTCTAGGCAAGTCTTTTAGCTAGAAGATTCACTGCCTGACTGGGGATATTTTTCAACCTTTCTATACATGATGCGGTTCCGAAGACATCATAATTGAAGAGTCTTCATTTTTGTTGAAATTACACAGATTCCTTCAATATTAGATAAGGACAATTAGGATTATACGGACCTGAGATATCACTGAAGAACATTGCTTCTGTTCTGTGGAATTTGAACAGGTTTCAGGTGCATCCATCGGGTGGGTACAGAAAAACGTTCCGAACCATCTTTCGTTAGACGGGATTCGTCTAATGTAATATCTTTGATAGAGTTTTTGACCGTGTCGGGCATAGGCTATGTCGCATGTTTTTCAGATTAATTTCTTCTCAGCAGTTTGAGAGATCCAGTCTTGATTGGAGTGTTCGTTCCTTTCTAGCGTAATCCATTTCACCAATGCTTTCTTTAGCTGAATCTCTTAGATGCAGCTGAAACTTTACGCTGAGCTGACGCTTTTTTATATTGAATTTACATTGCATCAAAATTTTAACGATTGATGTTCAACTATTGGTTGACATTCAGTATACGGTAAACCCTGAGCATTTCCTGTGAATTCTTCTGCCTAAGCTATATTTTCTTAGTGCTGCTCAACGTTTGCCCAATTCCAAGCTGATATTCGAACCTTATCTTGAAGGGGGATATTTTGCTGTACAACTTGCATTTCGTTAATGAATGATAACTCCTGCAGGGATGAGACCTATTTTACAGCAAAACCTATAGTAGAAATCGGAACAATAAAGAGCTTAATCACAAAATTACTGCCGTCATTTTTGACGGCGGGGCCCTCTGACGGGCGTTATTTGCGGGATAGGTTAGGTTAGAAGAGCTGCGCTAGGACAAGCTAAAATGAGTTATAATAGCGTAGCTTAGGATTGCTGCGTTTTACAAACTAAGAACGTTAACTAATCGTGGAATTCCCACGGGTCATCCACGGGTTACCTTAGAGTAGACAATATAATTATTAAGTTAGGGTAGACGGAGGTTACTGAGTTAGAAAGAGTTCGTCAGGGTTAAGAAACGGGCGTTAACTTAGACGGGGTGTGTTGCGTTAGAACAGCTGCATTAGGTTAAACTCGGGTAAATTGCAATAGTGTAACGTGCGCGTGGCGTGGTCTCGTTCATTTTGGAAGGTATACACTTTATTCAACAGTAGAATTTCCACGGGTCCTGCTGGTGAATTTGAATTACGCTTGACTCTCTTCAATTCCGATAAATGAGCAGAGACTGGAATATTTTTCAGCATGTAAAAAAAACATACTGCCAGCGATGACGTTATTTTTGATCACTTGCATTAAATCGCATGTTTATTTCCAGGATATCACTGCTATTTTCAAAGTTATGGGGGCCTGGTTCTATAATAATGACTGAGCTCTGTTTGCAATTTGTATTATCATTGTCACGTGCCCCCTGGCCAGATTAGTTATATCATTGTCACGTGCCCCCTGGCCAGATTAGTTATATCATTGTCACGTGCCCCCTGGCCAGATTAGTTATATCATTGTCACGTGCCCCCTGGCCAGATTAGTTATCACATAAAACAGTGCTTCTGGATCACCCAGTGGAGGAGTAAGCTTGAATCACTGGCATATTCTCTGCTCTGTACAGTTTCAGCAAGCTGTTATTACTTCCTTTTCCATTATCTTTGCTCATGTGTGAAGACGAGCTGTCAAATGCCATTCGTGTCTGTACGTGGAGGCCGAGTGTACCCATGTGTTTTCCTTGTTGGTACATGTGTTTTCCTTGTAAGCGCATTTCTGAACCCATTGTGCTGTTTATAAAATTTATTTATTATTATTTATGTATCTCACGTCGTGCCAAGAGGCAATGATGACGTCATAACAGTCACGAACTGCGGATTTGAGGTCAGCATAGAAGTTGCGTGTCCGTGTCTTCATTTGTCTGCGCTCTTCAGCAAAAGGCTACATTAACTACACGAGTCTACAAACTTCTTCGAGTGCCAGTTGCAATTCATTCACAATAATACGCAAGTTTTAAAAGTATACTATCTCCCGGTACAAAATTGAATAATTATTTTACTCTTGACACCGCAATCGAGTCCGAAATTTCTTCAGAAAAGACATTCACGCTTAAACTCAAATCCTAACCCTGACGATCCCCAACGCTAGTTTACGATGGGCTCATGACTTCATAAAACGTTTACAACGAGAGCATTCTGAGAGCGCATACCAATACCAAGCACTGCAATGTTAACAAAAAATTAAACTCCTCCTAAAATTAGGATTTCTTCTCTTTCATTATCGACATTTGGTCATTTGTGACTCATGACAGTAATAACAGCGCCTGTAATTTTCTTGAACATCCCTCCCTAACTTTTTGAATTATGTTCTGACAAACATTTTGACATACATTGTCAAATACACAAACGGAGTAGCCGATCGTCACAAATTTTGGCCATTTTAACAACCCATTTCAATTTCATAAAGATCCCTTGATAAATTTTTTGGTTACACTTATGACAAACATTTTGACAAACATTACCCAAACACACAAACATGCAAACCAATGCATACCTTCCGAAACTTGGTCAGTTGCATCTTAGCACATGTTCAACTAGTCATACAAATTTCATGAAGATCCGTTCATAACTTTTTGAGTACGTTACTGATAAACATTTTTACAAACTTTGAAACAAATTGGCAGACGGATCCATCGATCAACGCAAAAAATTTGCTCATTTGCTTCTAGTATTACCTCCAACAATTCCTGCAAGTTTCATGAAAATTGGCTCTAAACTTTTTGAGTAATGCTACCGAGAAAAAAACAGGCAGACAAACAAACAAAGAGAACGAATTTTCAGCAAAATTTAATCATCTATTCCTGATAACATTAATAACAATCTACGAAAATGTCGTAATATCCGCCCAAAACTTTTTGAGTTACCTTGGCGAACGACAGACTGCCAAACAGCCTGATAGACAGACAAACATACAATCTCGACAAATACTTAACCTCCTTGAAGTAGGTAAAAATCATTTTTTTTAAACTAGATTTCTAGCACCAAGCACGTTCCCGTACCAGATTACACAGCATTTATATGAGTCCGCAAACCTTTTAGAATATTCCTTAAACTCGTATCCCAACACTGCGCACGACCCACCACCACACTATTGTGTATGTATGTCCACAAACATTCAGATATTGTGTCCAATTCCAGCTATAATTGATAAAAAGCCTGGCAAAAAGTGGCAGACTGCTCGGGGGCGTACACTTTAGCTCTCTTCAGCTGGCCTAATGGATGTCATCCAAGCCATTCAGAGCAGCAGGCTTCCTTTTTGTTAGCGGGGTCCAATTCCGAACAAAAATGCCATTCGTAGCACACCATCAATTTCCGTCTCAACTGGAAACAAGGCCAAAACTTTTCACAGGACAGCCTCGGAGCGCGAGGAAAACATTCAAATTTGGGTTTCTCTTTTGTAGCGAGTATCAGCTTTGTAAGAGATCTGAAGCGTGGTAATCAAATTTTGAACAGTCATTACCCGCATTTAGAGTTCAAAGTGTTCATTGGAGCAACGCTGTAGCGTTCATTTGTCCAGACAGTTAGGGGTTTAAAGAAGCGTAAATATCATTAAACTATCGTTTGAAATGAAAGCTTAAATTTAATTAGAGTATTCTTTGACATACGATGGCACCGCAGTGACCCGTGAAAAGTGTTCCGTACTATCGGAGTATCAGCCTATAATAATATTGCGGAAAAGTATAGCAAGTGCTCCGGCTAAAAGGCTTCAGTTCAAAGCATACGTTTCTACACAAGCAAAAATCGATTCCCGAGCATCTTTTTTTACCTTGCTAATTACGTTTACCTTTACCAGATCGTTATATTTTTACCTAGCCTTAAAAAAACAGAATGAGTTTACGGTTTTTTCACAGAAACAGCGTTGTTTCAACCTGTTAAGCAAATAATTTGTTTTTATAGTAGAACTTTGCTTCGATCAAATTAGCTCTTTGCATTAACTCCCATAGCGCAGGTTAAGCATTGAATAAAATATACGTATATTCACGAGCACAAATGTATTATACCTACAATTGTCAACTCTCTTAACCCGTTCGTTTGTAGAGCAAAATCATGAGTAAATAAATCATTACTCTGCTTTAGCCAACAATAAGTACTCACTTCGAGCAGTTTTTGGGTATTGTTATAACATCTTTAACTGTTCCAGCCAGTACGTATGTTGGGCAAAACACCGAGGAAATCCTCATTTTGCTTTGGCCAACTAAATGCAAAGGTTTTATTTCTACAGCAAAGGCAAGTCCCTAAAACTCGGGGCTGCTATAACCGAGTGAGAGTCTCCCTCAGACCTTATCTTGCCAGTTAAAAATATTTTACGTTGCTCTTTGGAGTAAATTTTCTGCAATAAAACTTCAGACCTTCCAGTGCAGTTTATGAGTTAGTTTTGATGGTCGCCCAGCCTTATCTGTCGGTATTTTTACTATACAAAACCCGGGGATTCAGAAACACCGTTGCCAGCTGATAAACACGAAAAACTTGCAGAGCTGCCACACGTTTTAGGACTGGACACCCCAATTTAACTTTAAAGTGAAGAGGGTGCGTTTGTTATCGTCTTTGCAGATATTTAAAATAAAGAGGGAGTGTGCATTTAACCAGTGCTTGACCGATGAAAAAATGAAAAGAGTGCTTTGCTTGTTCGTGGAAAAAAGAGTGATGAAAAACACACGTAACAGGAATAGCATTTCCCCTCTGCCAAGGAGGTTATTTTTTGTCGTCTCTGTCTAATAATCTGTTTATCACTCGCGAACGAAGTGAGAGAGGAGATAATGTTTTCGATAAAGATTTAAGTATATATATATATATTATTCTCTTGAAATGGCATAGATGTAGATCGATTAGAAGCAATTGAAGAAATTTTGATACCCACGACGCGCGTTTCGCTGTTCTCCAGCTCATCAGGTGGGAGCGTCAAAGTTATTAAATTTAGTTCTTGAAATCTTGTGAAATTTAGAGAGGTTATCATAGGAAGGTGTAACTATGATATATATATATACTTGTACATATATATGTAGCAAGATCGTACTTTAGTTCAGTTGAAGGCTCTAAAAAACGACATACGCTGGAGAAAAATCTGTGCCGGGGAGAAGTGTTCTAGCTACACATGAAGTCCAAGTTTCCCGCTTTCATACATAATTTGAAAAAAAAATGAAGTGAACCATTCTGCTGTGGAAAATAACCACGAAAGAATGAAAGCCCCTCATACGTTTTCGTAATTGCTCATCTATAGTTTATTGTTATAAAAATTAAAAAAATCTGGTAAAACTTTTGAAATTGAACCTTCAAATGCCTTCCAAGTTTTTACGGTAACAAAGATCTGAGTTTGAGATTAAGCAAGTAATGCGATGATACATCGAGATGTCAGCAAAGAACATTTCTGTTAATAGGTAAGTCATAAATCGCTCACTGAGGGCCTAATGGAGACCCAAGCCTGACTGCGGAGGTGTGCTTGGTTGTTGGCGTGTAGCAGACCTGAGACGTCTTGGCCAACGCTAACAACGCGACCATTCTGCTCGTTCACAACCTGATCCCCCATGAAGGTCATCTCATCTGAGGAAATGACAATGCAATTCCTAGGTCCAAAATTACTAGTTAAGGAGTTGACGACAGCGCTTTTGGCTTTGCTGTTGCATACAAACAACTAACATAGATTTTTCCACCCACTTCCAGCTTTTTCTCCGTACCTGACGTCTCTGCATGGCCACTATACCGTAGATGGCCACACATATTTTTTTTGCAAATTGAATTACTAGGATTTTTTTCAGTCTTTCATAGCAGTCGATCATTTGGTAACTCGAGATCTGCATGGACGAAGTTGATCACTAGGGACTTCATCCTTTTTCAATCGTTTTTGCGTCTCTGAGGACGGTCATCTGATCAACTTTTAGTCGATTAGTGATATCCACAAGTCTTTGTGGCCCAGGCTGATCGCGGAGAGCAGTTATCTCGTAGCTTTTGCTTCGACTCCCTCTGTTCTGAAATAATTTTTTCCTCAGCCACAAATTTCACTTGCCTCATTTTGGTGTACCAATATGAGGCAATTGAAATTCATTATGGATTTTAGATGGAGACATGCATTAAGATGAAAATGCTTCATGACTGTTTGATATCCGACTTTCCCGATTGCTTCAGTTTTTGCTCTTCAACAACCAGCCAAAATAACAGAGAAATTGTTTGAACCTTAAGAATTGGTACTTAGGGCATCAAGACAAACAGACTACGAGAGGATTTTTCATTTAGTTATCTTGTTTTCTTATCTGCGTGAGGCTCACTATTTTTATTTACCCTCGAAGTTAAGTTTTTAGCTTCAGAATTCCGTAAAACAAGGGAAAGGTTGATTAGTTTATTACACACAGATATACATTAAAATACAAATTTTAAAGACAATAAACAAATAATAATACTGTCGCGAGAAAAAGTTATAGAATTTTTTAAGCTACAAGTAAAAATTATATTTATTCAAATGCATCACGTGCTCTGTACCACCTTTTGAAAGCGTCAGTAGATATTCGATGTAATAACTTCATTGGTATTCTACTAACAAGAGACGCTGAGTAAATAATAGTTGGCCGTGTCTCTACACCAACAAGCACTTTTCGGAGATTGAGAATGCAGCCTCTCATGTTTTAATTTGGTTGGGGAATGGGTGAGCCGTGATATTTTTGAAAGGATTGAGGCTAGTTATGTATAAGCCATCGGAAAAAACGCAAGCAACGAATAGTAGTACGCATCTTCAAATTGCATCAATTTAAGATACATGGTAACTGTTTTTATAATTCACCAACGATATATCATTTCTATCTCGTTCAACTCTATGTATTCGCATTAGGATTTTAGTAAATACCAATTCTCATTGATAATGGTAGCACCAAGGGGCTGTACCCATCTGATAATATTTTCAACTAACAAAAAATGGGCTAATGAATAAAAATTTTATTACGATAAATTTAACTTTGCATGTATTATATCAAAACTCTGCTGAGCTTACGACCCACTTCCTCATTGTGGGCCTTAAAGCACAGTTTATCATTGGGAATTAAACAAAACTACATCTTTGAAACACCTATTCTAATTTTTACCAATGAAATAAACAGAAGGTAACTAAGGGCGAGAGCATGAAGTGAGTAATATCAACAAAGTTTTATTCTCATGAGCAATTGATCTATTAATCTAGATTTACTTAATTTATTATTGCATTTACAACTAAGTAAATACCTACGATATTAAGAATCATCCGGTGTATTCAGACTCTGTAATGTACAAATAAATCAGTCGCAGTTAGGTCAGTCAATACCAGACGCCCCACAGTCATTACGTCTAAATGCTTCCGGTGCGATGAGCTCAAGAATCTTAGAAAAAGAATCACGTAGAGTTAGTGATTATCCACAACGTCTTAGACATTCGGGTATACGCAGCTCAACAAACTAAGCAAAGGCATTCACAGTGACTCGAAATAGGTGCACAACGCTGGTATGTTCAGCCCGGTAGACTAAAATAATAGCAGCAGTCTCAGTTGCGTCCGCGACTATGTCGACGATATCTGAAATCTTCTGGTGCTCTCAGCTCCGCAAACTAAATGAGAGCGCGAGGAAGCACTTAATGCACTTTCCTGAAGAAGAAATTTCGCCAAGCAATCCGAGCTCGGAGCTCTCGCAAGGTCAGGTCATACCCTCCCGCTCTTTCCCGTCTAACGAAGCGCTTCCAGCTCCACTTAAATAAAAGCCTTAAAAACCAACTTTGCCAAGAATTTTTTCATTGCAAACGTTCATCCAAGGAAACTCTGGAGAACGAGACGGGTTGGCACAAGTGTTCTCATATGTTTGGAGTGCGTAGAGCTTTTTACGCCACGGATGAACAACTTGCAGCCTAAGCCTGATTATCAGGACGATTTGCAGCCATAATGAGAGTCTTTAGACTGGAAATCAAAAGGCTTGGAAAAACACCCTCGTCTTTTGCACTTCAGTATCCTGTGACTTTGATGGTTTAACGAACCCTGCATGCATTTGAAGATAACGAATGCTTCCTGCTTCCTGCTGATACACACCCTTCCTTATCTGGAGGAAATTATTATGATCCTTAATCTTTAAAATACTTGCTGAGTTTGCGTTAATTTAAAAGGAGCTACTTGACGTAAGTAAATAATGAATAATGCGATAGCTTCTGTCACAATATAAAGTTCACTTTAGTTGTTCATTCGACGCACTTAAAGTCGCACTTCCCAACTTTACGGTTTATTTGATACGTATCATTAAAGCACGTAAAACAAAGTTAGTTTCCTTGAATTTTTTATGTGACCATTATGAATTTTCTCGAACTCCTAGCTATCCAAGTCGTTTCATACAGATACTCTAAAATCAAATTCTATTATATTACAAAATATTAACCTACACTTCATTGTTCAGTATGGGTTGAAAATTGAAATATATGTAAATAAATTCTAGTACATGCTAGTTAGCATCACAGCACAGATCTAAAATTTGAGCATTTCGTTCGGTATATGAAACAATAGATCATAATGTCATAGAACTCAGCATTGAGATTTACAACTATTGAGAACAGACAGCCTGGCAAAAACTGTAATTCATTTCTCTAAGGTTTGTTACTTTATCAAAACAATAGAAACTAATAAGAACCAGCGTACTACATGAACGATGTTTGAAACGACAACAATATTATAAAGTTTTGCTCAGCCATTAAAGGGTTAAAAATATGGAAGACTAATAATGGTATCCTCTGTTGAGAGCAGATAATATTGCCCCTACCGCTAGTAATAATTATAATAGGAACAGATAAAAATGATAATGACCTTTTTCATTAACCCTTTTGTTCTTTCATTGCTGTGAGCTCTTATTATCGGACAGTTGACGCAATCACGTTCTTTATTTAGCTGGGCAATAACAATGAATTGCGTCGTATAATCTGGAGAATGGCGATGTTTGCGAACAGACGGAATTCAAGGGGACATTAGTAGCCAATTGAGAGTCGGAAATGTCTTCCAGGACTTCCCCAAGAGGAGAAAACAAACAATTTAGTTGAGAAGTCACCTCTTTAGTGCAGCATTACTTCCACGTAGATCACGAAAAATGCTTGCCAAGTACTCAAGGAAGCATTTTTGGTCAGTGTAAACAGAGACGAACTGCTCGCTATGCCGAGTGGAACACTTTCTCTGCGGCTTGCGCTGTCCGCCGCTTCTATTTGGTTGAAGCTCGGCGGTTTAGAATCCTGTCAGCCTGTCGTTTCAGCGAAGGGTCTGCAACTGTCCCTGCTCGAGAAGTCTACATTGATTCACAGACTAAATTACGGCTATGTTTTTAATTAAGAAATTATAGATCATGATTTCACTTACTGAAATAAAGTTAGTCCTGAATAAAATTGTACAACTCCATCCTGCACCAGAACCCTAACTAAGGACACGTTCAGTTTGGGTGTTCAATGTCTGTTCAAGCCAAGCCTACTTGACTCGACTTGTCTTGTACAGTGAACATAAACTTTGGTTTCATCGTTACTTTGAATCGTATTGCAGGTGTGAAAAGTAACGAGATTAGATTGAGCCGACTGAAATTTCCACATTACGGAGTATGACTAAGTTCATGCAAGTGTAAAAGGTAACTGATTATGTGTTAAAGACGATTACACTTGAATCAGCAAGATAAGCCAGGGCTCCTGTATGAAGTTTCAAACAAGTGAAGCCTCCAAGGCGCGTTTTCGCTGTTCAATCGAACGCGTTCTAAGATGTTTAACTGATTAGCTGCAGTGGAGCACCTAAATGGTGTTATGCGTGAAGGTGTGAATATTTGACATAGAATAAATTTCCTTTGCCCATACTGGAGAAAGAGAGATATTGCTGTTGCTCATAGAAAGGCTTGCTTTTAGCAATAAAAAAACACGAATTTACGCATTAACGTCCAAGATAGAATAAAGTTTTTCGTAGGAGCAGAGCAGCACTGTAATTAGCATCGTGAAAGTTAAGAGCCATGTGCGTTAATGCATTTTGATAACCTTCTCACTGATTAATTATGACATAGAAACAGATGAAGCTCATGATTTGTTTGCTTGCTCGTTGAGTGCCGGAGCCATATTCTGCTGTCACATGCTCAACTTATGAGTGGACGTTGAGTTCGCACGTCGTCCCAATACACAGTGAAAGTCAGTAGCATAGATACGGTAGCATGAACGACAGACGAGCTGAATGCCCTTTGAACAAGTTGCGCGTACGATGGCACAGAAGAGGGATTACTAGATGGTTCTTGTCCGAAGCTCCCGATCTGTTCTCGCTGCCGTGACCCACGGCAAAATTTCACTGTTGTAGTTCGGCGTCAAGGCCCACGTTGGTGAGACGCCTCATCTCTACAAAGGTAACTGTTGTAGTGTAGGCGGTTCCAGGCGGCGGTTCTGCTGTGAGTCAACTTTCCATACTTCTCCGCTGTGTATAGGCATGGATGTGTTGCCCATGAGTCGATGTGAGCAGTTACCTAATCAAATGGGCAATATTATTTCTTTCTTGCGTGAAGCTGAGGATGTGCAGTAGGCCCCGTTCGGTCACTTGCTCTTCCTTTTTTTGAAGATGTGTTGCTGGATTTGCGTCTGCCATCGCAACCGGAAGGCAACTGTTACTTAAGATTGATCTTTAGAATCTGTTAGTGTGGCTAGTTGTGAACGAATGGAAACTGTAGGAGGTGTTTGGTGTACTCTCGAAAACTTCAAGAAAATGAGACGGTATTTGCAGAGAAATCCGTGCATTTTTGTAAGCGAGGCTGTGGTAGCCTGTCAACGGGCTTTGTTGCCGTTTTGGGTGTTGTGATAGGAAGATCGTAATTGGTCTATCATAGATTAGTTGTAGTTCATTTGCCTCTTTGAACAAAAGGTGCACCGTAAATTAATCATCCTGGCGCACGGAAAATGGCCGAGCGCGCCTCTTCTTTTTTTTTTTGTTGTTGTTTTTTGTTTGTTTCGGCGTGGGAAGGCGCTCGGCCGTGAAAGAAAGGTAGCTGGAGCCTAAGGGGTTCAGCAGCTGTCCCTCGTTTGTGCTTGTAGCATAGTACCATATTAAGCATTTAGTAGCGTGGTTTAATGAAGCTTCGAGGTCTCTAACCACATACAGCATGCCTTTAGTGACGCTTTGCATTCTTAGCGACTCAAAATGTGTTTTGACTGGAGTATAATACCTACCGCACATATTACCGAGACCTTATGGAAGTGGTGTGACAGTGGTGCGAGGCGGTTCTATTGCTTGCAACGCTAGAAAACGTTCCTTTCTACCACGTAACCATTTCTTTGATTGGTTAATAAAAATGTTGTCGTGTAACGAGAAGGTAAATATATGGGATTAATTTATTCTGAGAGCGATGCAGTGTTTTACGTTCGAAGAAAAGGCTTAATTAGTGAATGAGATGGATGCGGTGGTGGAATTTGCTCAGTGCTCTGAGTGGCCTACCGGTTATAGAGAATACTGTGCATTCGGATGAGCGGCTTAAAATAATAAAAAATTCATAGTTTTAATTTTTTTTTTGCAGCCACTGTATATTAATTCAGTGAACTTCCGTGACACCTATTTTTTAACCAAATGCGTCCTAGCCGACTTGTAGAAAGTGCACTCACAGCATATTACATACCTTGAACTATTTGTTTAGTGGTGGGTAAGTCATAGGGTTTGTGGTGTGGGTGTCGCCATGCGCTGGAGTAGCAAATTCGGCGTGCTTTCTTGGAAGCGCAGCCAGCCGCAGACTTTCTGTCCTATGCCCCTGTGCGGTGATTCCGAGTGAAACCGCATCCAGTCTCGTTTGATACCAAGCCTATAATTGTGTCTAGCCTACAATATTATTAAATATCATAGTTGCAGTAGGGTATAATGTCCTTGACTGATTGTGCAATATACATACGACAGAAGATTTCAGAATGCTGTCGCTCTGGCATTTTACCCCATCAAGAAATTCTGGCTCAAAGTTTTGTTTTTCTATTTTAGCAAAAAAACATTTGCCTTTAGCTAAAGTTTTTGACTTATAATTTTTAAAAACGTGTTGAATTGTCAAATGATGTCAATTAAATTTAGTGCCTTTAAATCCTTGTACTGTAAATTAGCATTTTTAGCTGTAGTTGGGCAAACGAACCCGTAAATGGAAGGCTCCGTTGTCTTAAAATTTCAGTTCGTTAGGTCGTTTTATTCTTTTAATTGCTGCTCATCTTGTATTGTGGAGTGATAGATTTGAGGTTTCAGAATCCATTCAGCATGATTTGGAAATGATTGATTCTTGGTGTTCTAGGTGGGGCATGAAGCTAAATGCGGGCAAGACTAAGGCCATGCTCGTGTCTAGGTCGCGTACAGTGGGACCTCCTTTTCCTGCACTCATGCTGAATGGCGTAT